>CAJUYI010000623.1:167370-206359 GCA_910591695.1 Galerucella pusilla | reverse complement strand
AGAAGTAAGTCGTAGCAAAATACAGCAAGAATGAGGTTGAGAAAAGAAGAAAGACTTGCGTCTTTGGGAATAGTGGAGATGATAAAAATGAGAACAGCCCTAATGACTACTACTATTTTAAGGATAGAAAAAGTAGTAGTAAACGCAAATACTAGCTGGTTCAAGACCCAAAAGGGTTGATATACTTCCAATGTAATGGGCACTCGACAAAAAATCAGCCGACTAAATACTTTGGTCCCTTTGGTATACTAACTACACAACTAGTGAAATTTGTGATTGTGGACATACAAACCTCTATAATGGATACATGGAATTGATGCTACCAACGACAAGGTGTTCATAATATGTACAGGGTTATTCATTATAAATTACCCACCCCCTAACATCGTTATTATTTCTTTTAGAAAAAAAGTCTCCTATAAAAATTGTTTGGTTACAGCTGAATTTTCTCAATACTCTATCAAAAGTTCAGTAGCGTGCAAATTTAAGGGGATACAAAAATTAATAGTTCTTTTTTAAATGGAACACCCTGTATATTTTCACATTTTTTGGGTAATTGACATATTTCATATAAATTAATTAGAATGGTTCTCAGTAAGAAAGGGAAAGTCAAAATATATACCTATACAAAACAGAACAAAGATTTGTTTAAGAGAATTTATAAATAATAACTTATAAAAGATATTCGAGATGTCCACCATTAATGTTAATTCATAATTGATAACACCTTCTTATATTACTTATATTAACATGCAGATGCAGATGACTTCATTATTTTCATTTAGTTTGTTAATTTCAAGTTGAATCCTTGCTTTAATCACTTATATATTATTATTATTAATACAATCTTCCACCTCTCTGTAAACCATTTTAATTACTTTATTAGAAAAATGTCAATTATCAAACATATTAGTTGTCATTTTCATAGCTTACTTGAATAAATTATCTTTTTCATATTCACAGTAATTATTATTTTATAACTCAAAAACGGTACAAGGTAGGGGTAACATATTATATATTTTTCAAATCAGAAAAAAGTCCATTCCAAAAATGTGGAAATATACAGGGTGTCCCATTTGGAAAAGAACTATTCTTTTTCGTATACCCTTAAATTTGCACGCTATTGAACTTTTGATAGATTATTAAGAAAATTCAGCTGCAACCAAATAACTTTCATACGAGACTTTTTTTTCTAAAAGTAATAATAACGATGATAGGGGGTGGGTAATTTATGAAGAATAACCCTGTACATTCAGCCGCCGAAAACTAGAGGAATTATAAAAACACAATACATGATATATGGGTATTGATGAAAGAAAACACAAAGAAAAATCAATAAATATTGAATCTATAGATATATATATATATATATTTATTATATAAATGATCTCTAATCTCAGCTCTTGACCAATGTGCAGATACTGAAGGAAATAAACCACCACTATGGTAAAAAGGAAGAAACTGTAAAAGACGAATAATGAAGAAAATATGAAGAACAATTTAAGGATGCTGTTATCTATCTCCACAAAAATAGCAGTGATATCATTATATTATTATTTTATTGATTGGATGATATTAAAAGACCTTTATAAGCACCACTTGTATTTCAAGTTGAGATAAAAGATAATCTTGAAAATAAAGAGTTTACTGTAACCAATACAGCGACAAACACAAAACACAATTTAAGCAGGTACTGTTCTGTCACTTTATCTCCGGACATACTGTATGAAGATACGAATACCAACCCGAATCAGATATCATCCAATCTCTTTTTCTACCCGACTTGCTGCGACTTATCTGGGCCATTAGTAATCGACCGCGCTGCGACTGTCCCATGTCCACTAGTAAATTATGACGTCATACATCTTCCGGGACAAGCAAGCGACCGGCTGCAGCACCAGTCCCAGCAACGGCTTGTACTCTCCGCAGGTCAGGTGACTTATGACCGATGGTATTTACGACCTTGGCGTCGCGTATCTCGCGCCCCGTAGAGAGGGTTAGGCGTACAAGTGCGATAACACAGATTGACAGTGTTGCCAAACTCTATAGATTTTTACCAGATTCTATGGAATATTGGATTTGGACAATAAATAAATGTTAATTATAAACAGGAATATTCAGTTAATTCAATACTCATCTTCCGTAGTGTCACATTCTTTCAATGGTCTTAGAACATCAAACTATGAATAAAATCAATTTCATCACAAGCGTGATAATACTTCTTTTTTCAACTAACGTCTTCAGTTATTTAATGCAAACCCACCAAAGTAATTCAGATATCAATTTCTGACTTTAGATTACCTTGAATGCCAAGTGTCATTTTCAGCTTTTGGCACATTTGTGCACCATTTCTAAGCCTTTCTAGTGGTATTGAGTTCTTTGTCAATTCATTCATGGACTATTCAAAGAATTCAAAGAATTGTATGGGAATGGCTAGACAAACTCAATAACCAAGCGAGAACAATTTAGTCAATTCACTGTGGATTACAGGACACACTGGAATAGAAGGAAATGAAGTAGCAGATTAACTATCAAAGAGGGGGACTGAAATACCCTTTTGGGGGCCTAAATCCTTTTGCGGAATCAGTCCCAATGTAATATTGGAAGAGAAGATCTGACCATTAGAAAGATCTTGTGGGGCTTAGACAATCAAATATTCTTCTAGATGACTGCAACCTGTTGAGATCAAATGAATGCATAAGTCAAAGTAGAAATGCCCTAAGATTTTTAACTGGGATCCTAACGGGACATTGTCGCCTGAATGGGCACCCGAAAAAGCTTAAAATATTGGAGGAAGGAGTATGTATATTTTGTAGCATGGAAGAAGAAACCATACTTTCTAATTGCACAGCACTTCAGAATCCTAGGCCACGGCACCTGGGAGATTACTGGATAGAAGAGGAACATTTACCCAAGTTAAAGCCAGCAGATATTCTAAAATTTCTCCGGAAAATAGGACTAAATAAGCTAGTTCCTGAGACTCTCCTTAGAAACTAAGTAGAAGTAAGGGGGGACAGTGGATCTCTTAGGTCTCAGAGAATGTCACCCCAAATAGATACATACAATGTGTAGTCGTTTATTATGCTTATCAAGACATCCTCTCAGTTGGAAAATATATTCAAACTAAAAACTACCTATTATATTCAATAAAACAACAAATACCTATTTTTTGTCCCATTTTGGCAGTTTTTAAATGTTTTTTATACAAATATCAGTATAAAATATTTCCAGCTTACCTATAATGTATTAATAATTATAACTTCAACATAAATAGATTAGGTTAGGTTAGATTTATCCTTTGACCTATTATAGCATTCCTTGAATCTATGCAAATGTTGTTATTAAATGTTTTCAGTTCACCTCCCATGCACTTGTAAGTTGATTATTTTATTAAGAGTTTGTCTCCATCTCTACCATTATGAATTATTATAACCGTTATCCTTCTTCTCAAGATAATTACAACTGGATGGGTGATTAATGTTAAACAATTGGTTTTTAAAGAGAAGTATTTTTTTAATTATTTTAAATCGACCGATGTAATGAATCGAAAATCGATTTGGTGGGAACCGTTCATTTATCTTTATTAAAATTTCTTTACTTGTGTTGATAGCACGTAATTACGATGGTTATTTTCGGCTTTGAAATTTCTAATTAAATTTCAATTCGATTACTTTTTTTTAAATGTGCGGTATCTTGGAAATGTATTCAATCATAATTATGAAATATTTATATATTGAAAAATATAACAATCTCAGTAATTTGGATTATTCATATTTTTATCTACAACAACTGTCATATAACGGGTACGATTTGACACTATTTCCAGTGTCATAATGACGTATATTACCGCACTAGTGCATTTTTGAATTCATTGCTGCGCTAGTACTATATCATAAGAATTTAGAAAAATATTAATACCAGAATTAAATGTTTAAAATAACACTGGAAGCTGCATTTTCAATTTACGAAAGGAGATTGTCTTCGCTTGAACTCATTTTCATAGATTTTTGTTCATTCAACTTTAACAATTTGATGACATCACTAATTCATTTTATTTCCACAGCTTTGTTTGTCTTTGTTGCTATGTTCACAAAATATGATACACAGTACTTTATGTTTGCAGTCGAAATTATTAAAAATACGTTGGATTGAATTTTTTTTAAAATTTTATATGGGTACTGTTAATAATAGAGGAAAGTCACCAAATATGAAATACCATTTTGTTTTTGGGATATGAAAAAACTATAAATTAAATCAGTTTAATGTTTTTACTAATCAGTCATACATTTATACAGGGTGTCCCACGACGATTAAGACAAGTAATATATCAGAATTGGGCAGTAGTAGATAATTATAATTTTGGGGGTATGAATTAGAGCAAATGCTGCATCTTTTCTTGTTATTGTGTTACATAATGAGTTATTTGTTTTTGGTCACGTGACGTTGCATTCAAAATTATTAATGGAACACCCTATATGTTTTCGTGATTTTCGATTCTCCTTGAAGTTTCGTAGAAACCACATTCTTGGGGTCTGAATTAAATATTTACAGAGGTACAGGGTGTTAAAAATCACCTATTTTTCAACTTTAGGTCATTGTCATTGATGAAAATTTAATACAGGATGGTCGAAAAAAATCAGAATGTGGTAAATTTTTGACCACCCCATATCAATTTTTCTATAGCAGCATCGAGTAGCCCTTGAAAAAATAGGATAGGAAGATGTAAGCCGTTTTGCCAAATATTGAGCAGTTTTCACAAAACAATGACCTAAAGTTGAAAAAAAGGTGATTTTTAACACCCTGTATCTCTGTAAATATTTAATTTAGACCCCAAGAATGTGGTTTCTACGAAATCAGCACAAAGAGAATCGAAAATCGCGAAAACATATAGGGTGCTCCATTAATAATTTTGAATGCGACGTCACGTGAGTTACGAAACGTAAACCGTCAACGTTAACATTAATTTTAGTTAACTAAGCTTTTATACCAGATCTTATAAATTTACACAAATTGTGAATCAAGCCAGATTGTTTGTAACCTTAATATAATAAACGTCTCAATTTTGTAGTTTTTCGTTTTTTTTAAAAAGTATTTTTCGAAGTGAAGAAACATTTTTGGCGCAGTCAGTAGGATTTTCGGAAATTAAACGTATAGTACGAGTGATTTTTTCGTTTCAACGATTAACCGAAAATTTGAACTTTAAGTTGTCGTTAGTTCGAGAGTATATCGAATTGTGAACTATTAAATCCGTTTGAGTGAATATCGATTGGATCCCGATAGTTCCAGACAACCGATCACCAGCTTCGAGGAAGAAAGAAAAACGAAGATTACAACCTGGGTACAAAACAGCATCGTTTGGACCTTTAGGAATTAGAATAAGCTAGAAGTAAGAAAATGAGAAGAGTAATTATATTGTAAGTAAGCTCAGTTATTTCCTTAATTCTCCTTTGTCCTTTGATAGTAAAAGCATATATTTTAAAGATTTTTATGAGTGATCTAGAGATAAGACAATTAGAAAGTTTATTAGAAAATAGTTTAAGCTTAGTCGATACAGATTCTTCAAATAATTTGCTAGAAACTTCTTTAGATTTAGAGAATTCTATCGATAATTTAAATATGACTACTCCAGCAGTTAACTATTCATTGCTTAAATTATATTTAGACTCTATTCCATGTTATGACGGAAACCCTCATACTTTAAATATATTCATAGGAAATTGTGAAAGTCTCATTTCAGTATTCGCTAGTGAAATTGATGTAGCTTTGAACACCTTTTTGTTAAAAGCTATTATTGGTAAACTTACAGGGCGAGCTCAAATGTTAATTGGTTCCCGAACCGAATTAAGAACTTGGAATGCAATTAAAGATTCTTTAAATTTAAGTTTTGGCGATCAACGGAATATTGATTGCCTAGTTCAAGATTTAATTAATTTAAGACCTTTTAAAAATGAACCTCCGTATAACTTTGGCATGCGTTGTCAAGATGCACGCAGTTTAATTTTTTCCAAATTAAATTCATCCAGTAATATTAGTGATAGTGAACGTAAAATTCATCTTGAAAATTACGATAATTTAGCTTTAAAAACTTATATACAAGGTTTACCTTTACCATTACAAACAAATGTTCGATTACGATTACCAAATAATTTAGAAAAAGCAATGAGTTTAGTTATCGAAGAAGAAAATTTTATGTATTCAACCCATAGAAATAATAACTTAAATTCTAACAGCACTTTTAGACCCAGTTTAAGAGTAACACCAGCTAAAAATCCTAATTATCGACTACCAAGTCCTACATTTTCACCAAATTTCAGTAATTTACAATCTTATCAATCAATGCCACAATTACCTCCTCCAATTATACAACAAAACCCACTACCACGTCCACCTTTTGTAAATTCGTATCAATTTAGACCAAATTTCCATACTAATAATAATTCCAATTTTAGTCCCAAAAATAAATTTCCTACTCAACGTACCCCCGTTTTTCAAAACTTAAATCATCAACAAAATTTCCAAAATCAAAATCGTCAACCAATTTTTCAAAATCAAAATAGCCAAAAACCAAATAATCGACCCAGCAATCTCCAAAATTATAGACCAGAGCCCATGGACACATCTTCAGGAAATACTAGATTCCAGCCTAAACCAAACTTTATATCAACCGAACTTTATAACCAAACTATTAATAATCCAAACCAATATCAATATACTAATGATAATATTCAATCTAACAGCTCATTTGAACCCCAAAATCTAAATCCAACAGAAACTTCGAATGACATTGATCCTTATTCTCATGAACCGGAAATACAATACTCTCACGATTATAATAATTATCCATCTACATATGTTAACAACAGTGTAACAGATTATCAAGAAATAGATACATATGATGACCCTGAACTTCTGGAAACTGCAAATCAGGATTTTACCCGAGTCACACATTCACACAACCAGACATAATACTTTTGAATGCATTAAAAGCAAATTTACCTTTTATCAAAATTCCAGAAATTAACGCAAACTTTTTAGTTGATACCGGCAGTTCAAAATCTCTTATCAATCCAGATTTAGCTTACAAGTTTTATCAAAATCGCATTTTTAAAGAACAATTCAATATTCAAACAGCACACAATATTTCTTATCATGATGAGGTCGCTTACATTCCTTTATTTAAGATTTTTAACTTGAAAGAATTTCATAAATTTTATCTCTTTAAATTTAGTAACAGATTTGATGGCATAATTGGTGTAGATTTGTTAAAACAATTGAATGCCAATATAAATGTTAATCAAAAACGAATAATTACTCCAAAAGCAGTTATTCCCTTAATTTTTGACTCAAATAGTGACCCCACTTATATTAAAAATCATTCTATTATTATACCAGGTCGTTGCCAACAAGTTGTCAAAATTCCTGTTACCGAATCAAATGGCATAGGTGTACTTGAATATGAAAATTTTGGAAAAGGTCTCGAAATGCCAAAAGCTTTGGTAAATATTTTTAATAACTTTGCAATAACAACTATTATTAACAGTAATGAAAATTCAGTTAAATTAGATATTAATGAACCTTTCAAAATTGAAAGTTTAAACTTAGTCGAAGTCAATTTTGTCGAAAAAATGGATATTGATTCCGATTCTCAATTATCAATTTCACAAGATAATAAACTTAAAGCAAATTTAAAACATCTTAGACTTTCCCACTGTAATGAAGAAGAGAAAAATTCTATTAAAAATCTTTGTTTCCAATATCGAGATATATTTTATTGCGAAGGAATACCATTAAGTTTCACTAATCAAATAAAACATAAGATAAATTTAACAGATGATAGCCCTATTTATGCAAAATCTTATCGATTTCCCGAAATCCACAGAGAAGAAGTAAATAGACAAATTACAAACATGCTAGACGAAGGTATTATCGAACGTTCCACTTCCCCCTTCTCTTCACCAATTTGGATTGTACCAAAGAAACCAGACGCTTCAGGTAAAAAGAAATGGCGTTTGGTAATTGATTACAGAAAATTAAACGAGAAAACTATTCAAAATCGATACCCTATACCACGAATACACGAAATATTAGACAGATTAGGTAGAGCAAATTACTTTACGACACTCGACCTTGCTAGTGGTTTTCACCAAATCGAAATTGACCCACAAGACGTCGACAAAACTGCTTTTAGCACTCCCCAAGGACATTTTCATTTTAAACGTATGAGTTTCGGACTTAAAAATGGTCCATCAACATTTCAAAGTGTCATGGACAATGTACTACGAGGACTGACAGACGAATCTTGCATAGTTTATTTGGACGACATTTTAATATACAGTACATCCCTTCAGGAACATCTAGAAAGACTAAAATCCGTATTTAATAGACTTAGACAGCACAATTTAAAAGTTCAACTTGATAAATCTGAGTTTTTGCAAAAGACAATAATGTATTTAGGACATGTGATTACCCCCGACGGCGTGAAGCCAAACCCAGACAAAATTTCTGCTATCAAAAATTATCCAGTTCCTAAAACACAAACAGAAATAAAACGTTTCTTAGGACTTTTAGGCTATTATAGACGTTTTATCCCTGACTTTGCTAAAATTACGAAACCTTTGACAAAATGTTTGAAAAAGGATTCAAAAATTTTACATGACGAAGAATTTATAAATTCATTCCAAAGTTGTAAAGAAATACTAACTAATGACCCTATTTTACAATACCCGGATTTTTCTAAGACATTTATACTTACGACAGACGCTAGTAAATATGCAATCGGTGCAGTTTTATCCCAAGGAAATGTACCTAACGATAGACCCATTGCATTTGCTTCACGGACCCTAAATGAATCCGAAATAAACTATTCAGTTATCGAAAAAGAATTGCTTGCCATTGTATGGGCATGTAAACATTTCAGGCCATATTTATATGGAAGACAATTTCACATTTATACAGACCATAAACCCCTTTCTTGGCTATTTAGTCTTAAAGAACCTAACTCAAAATTAGTTAGATGGCGTTTAAAACTAGAAGAGTTTGATTACAAAATATTCTATAAAAAAGGCACATTAAATTCTAACGCTGATTGTTTATCCCGAATACCTATCAATGCATTAGAAACCGAATCAGTGATTAATAACCCCGGAAATTCACATGACGACATTCTAGATTTCTTACAGCAACTGGCCGAAACTATTCCCACAGACCCTCAACCTTCTACTAGTAATACGAACCCATCCAAAATAAATATTTTATCTGACATTCAAATGCATAAACCCACAAACATACAAGAAAACGATGAACGTAATAGTTTAAACACACCAGAACCCTTTTGGACAAAAAATGACTCTGACGACTCTGACGACTCTGAAACAAATCATTCAGCAACTGAAAATACTAGTAATGGTATACCGATCCTTGACGAAATGATAAATAATAAGGTACACCAAATTCTTGTTTATCCAAATTTATATTCAAAAACAGATGTTTCCCACGAAACATACGAAAATCAAAAAATTATGAAAATCAAAATTCCAGAAAAAGACAATGAAAGTTTTATTTTTCACTTTATTGCCGAATATACAGATTTGAACAAAACTTTTTATATGTACTTCCATAATGAAAATTTATACCGTGATTTCAATAACGTTTATTTGAAACATTTCTCTGCGAACGGCCCAAAATTAATTAAATGCACCCAATTAAAGAATACAATTAAAGACAAAGAGGAACAAATCATTTTACTAAGAAACTATCACGAAGGCAAAACCAACCATAGAGGAATCAATGAAACTTTAGAACGATTACGCAACCTTTACTATTGGAAAAATATGAAAATTACAGTAACGAATTATATTAATAGTTGTACCATTTGTCAAAAGAATAAATATGCCAGACAAACCCCCTATGTTCCTATAGTGTTAACAGAAACAGCTAGTAAACCCTTCGAAATTATTCATATGGATGTCTTCATCTATGACGGCAAAAACTATCTAACTCTAACCGACGCCTTTACTAAATTTGCTCAAGCTATCTTTATTCCAGGTAAATCTGCAATTCTCATTAGTAAAGCACTTATTAAATATTTTGTTTCTTTTGGCGTTCCCCAATCAATAATAGTAGACAGAGGCACAGAATTTAATAATGAAACAGTCAAAGATCTTTTAGCATTACATAAAATAAAAGTACATTTTACAACAACAGGTCACCACGAATCAAATTCAATAGCGGAAAGATTACATTCTACTCTGGTAGAACACTTACGACTTTTAAGAGAAATTTACCCAGACGAAAATGACTTAATGGACTATGCAATAATTGGTTACAATAATTCAATACATAGCTCCACAAATTTTACACCATTCGAACTTACCTTTGGACATACTCATTCTAGAAACCCTAACGAAATATTTTTGACTCAATCATTTTACACCGACTACGTTACTAACCATAAAGAAAGATTAAAACACATATACAAAGAAGTACAAGAAAATTTAGACAAGAGAAAACAGAAAGTAATAGAAAAAACAAACACACAAGGTGACACAAACCCAGAATTTAAATTAGGTCAAACTGTATTCAAAGTTAACCCTAAAAATAGAAATAAAAAAGATAAAAGATTTTTAGGACCTTACAACATAACAAAAATATTAGATAGAAATAAAGTTGAAATATCTAGAAAATTATTAAAAAGAAAAAAACTAACATTAGACAAACAAATAATACATATTAAAGAACTAAAGAAACCTCCCGTTGCAGGTTCCTCTACTGGACCACCGTCACAGGACTAGACACACCCAAATTTCACAACCTAAATGATAATCCTGGTCTTTATCCCCTTCACAAAGGAAACGCACAAATAAAATCAAACTATTGGACGTTTATACAAATATTTGACATTACAAACATAACCAAAGAATTTCTTTTGTTAAAAGAACAATTTAATAATATTCATGACTCCCTATCGAAATCTCCTAGATTTTTTAACTTTACTGAACACTTTAAAAACTCTTATCACATGATTCAATTTATCGAACATAAAATATCACTCCAACTAAATCAATTAAACCCTTTTTGGAAAACTCGATCACGAAGATCATTATTCGACGGACTAGGATCCGCAGTAAAATTCATAACAGGAAATTTAGATCAAAATGATGCAAAACGATATGATGAAGCCATTACATCCTTATCCAACAATCAAAACCAATTAAAATCTCTTATCGAAAACCAAATTACTTTACTCCAATCATCCATTAAAAACTTTGAAAATAATTCTAAAATATTAGCTCATAACCAATTAATATTAAGCTCACGTATTAATTATTTACAAAATTTAATTAGAGATATAAAAATTGAAAACGTGGAAACTTACCATTTTTTTGCAATAGAACAAATCGTTTCACAATTTTCTGTTAGCTTTCAAATAACCTACAATATACTTGAAGTAATTGAAACAGCCATTAGCTTTGCAAAACTTAACACTTTTCATAATTCTATAGCTGATCCCAAGGACTTATTTTCTGAAATCTTAGAAGTCAGTAAAAATATCGACAACGATAATAAATTCCCAATTGAATTAAAATTACAAAATATTTTACTACTCGAAAAAATTATTGAAATTAAAAGTTATAGTAACGGTAACAAAATTATGTTTATACTTGAAGTACCTATTGTTGAAAATTCAGAATACAATTACTATCATCTTTATTCTTTACCCACTCCCTCAACACAATCCTTCAAAACCATTATACCAAAGTCAAAATTTATCCTTTTAAATGAGCAATACTACGCCTTCTCAGACTCAAATTGTGAAGAAGTATCCCAAGAAGAATTCCTATGCACAGATCTTCAGAAGCTACCAATGACTTTACATGTACCTTGTGAAGTCCAACTTATTAAATATTATCAATCAATAAACACATGTCAACAAATTCCAGCGAAAATCAGTAATACCAAAATTCAGAAAATAGAAGAAAACCAATGGATAGTAATCACTCCATCTCATGTGGTTGCTTCCCAAAAATGTGGTAAAGTAATAAACAATATCCCATTAAACGGTAGTTATATAATTGAACTAAATAATCAGTGTGTAGTTTCAATAAACAATATTACATTGAAGACTTTTGCAAGTAAAATGCCAAATTTTAAAAGTGTAGAACTTCCCAAGTTACAATTTTCAAATGAAAACTCAAAAGCGAACTCTTTTAACTTAAGTAAAGTGCAAATAGATTCAGTGAACTTAGACGAACTTAGTAATATTCAAAATGTGCTCCAAGAAGACAAAATCAAACTAACAAAATTGGACTTACCTTCTGTAAATTTTCAAAACATTAGCTTCTACACTATTTTATTATATGTTATAGTTTTTCAAGTATAGTTCTACTAGCTGTCAATATCATCAGAAGAAAACATAAGAAAACCAGTCAGAAAAATACAAAAAACCAGACAAACAAGGACTTCAAGAATTTCCCAGTGATTTCGAACTCTGAAGAAACTCCATAGTTCTCTCTTAGGCCGGAGGAGTTACGAAACGTAAACCGTCAACGTTAACATTAATTTTAGTTAACTAAGCTTTTATACCAGATCTTATAAATTTACACAAATTGTGAATCAAGCCAGATTGTTTGTAACCTTAATATAATAAACGTCTCAATTTTGTAGTTTTTCGTTTTTTTTAAAAAGTATTTTTCGAAGTGAAGAAACATTTTTCGTGACCAAAAACAAATAACTCATTGGGTAACACAATAACAAGAAAAGATGCAGCATTTGCTCCAATTCATACCCCCAAAATTATAATTATCTACTACTGCCCAATTCTTATATATTACTTGTCTTAATCGTCGTGGGACACCCTGTATGTAGTAATTAACAGCCTTTAATTAAATATATAAGTTATCAAATTAAAATCTAACACAAAAAACAAAATCACAAATGAGTAACCAAATATGGAATAGGTATCCATATATGGAATAAAAGCATAAATCAACATAACAATAACAAAAATGGACAGTAATATCTTTGAGATCAATTAAATAAATAAAATATATTGTGATAAATGGAAGAAGTTACATAATCACTTGCAAAAGTCACAGATCCAAGTATCAAACTCTGGACCAGCACAATCGTAATGTGCCCAGAGCCCACACATCAAGCATTTAATTCAATATTCCATAATTAGACACCGACGACTGTCCATATTTGGATTTTTATACAAGTTCAAACTCTTCTAAATATTTTTCAAAAGTCACAATATTTTAATTACATAAGATCACAAAATGGTGGAACAAACATAATACCGATATACTAAATAGTATAACACTTACGTAAACAAACATAACAACTGGTAATACTCGTTAATTACTTACCTTTAAAATCTGCACGATAACAAAACAAAACACGCCTGCTACACGTGAATCATTCGCGCAACTGACTCGATGGTGTGGGTGCGATATTTAGTAGGCCGGATGAAACAGAAGATGGTCGAGTGTTGCGTTTCATACTTATAGTCTTAGAGAAATTAAGGCATTCCATATTAGGATACTATTCCACATTTTGTGACTTTCCTCTACTAATAAACAGTTGTAGATAGAATTTTGTACGTAACACGTGTGGTAGGAATTATTAACGCACTTATGTGATTAAACTTCACATGCGTGCGTTAATAATGTCCATATCCCACAAATTACGTAAATAACTATTATTTAATCCCCAGATGTCAGTGAAAAGTCGAATGTCCCTATTTTAATTATAAATGCTAATCTGTTTAAAATGACATTTGTTAAATAGGAATTGTTGGAATTAGATAACATTTGCTTATTTATGAGTACATTACAAATAAGTTTTGTTCTCTATAGTATAAAATCCGGTATCTTCTCAAACCAATATCCCGAGTTCTAAAGAAGGCCTTTGTCGACCCGCTACTGGTAACGAGTGATAATGAAATTTGATCTTTTTGTCTCATAATGCTTGGATTACCTTCACCTGTATGTATCGGAATTTTCAATAGTAATTTTTATTTACTTCAAAAATATTAACACAGTTACTTATTTGGTATGATTTATTTAATTTAAATATGCTATTTTCTAAATATAAGTATTTATATGGGTTCTTAGTTGGAATATTCAATTTTATAAGCTTTGACGAAGATAGAAATGGTTTATCAGTAAACTAGTTTTTTTTTGCGACAAAAAACGTTACAATGACTATGAATAACAAACAAACCGAATTTATTTACAATTAGAATTCTAGTATTGTTGGGATAGTACTAGTAGATGTATATCGTGAGTGTGTTTTCGGAAAAAACTATAAACAAATTTTTTCTCGTGATTTTTGTGTTTAATAGTGGAAATTATGATGAAATCGCTGCAGAAAGGATGCCTTTCCTCGATGTTTGCTTTGTAAGTTCTCAATATTAATAAGTTTTCAATGTTATTGATGTATTTTTTGTCCTTTCGCAAAAATGTTTCTATTTCTGTGCCGAACAGGTAATTTTCAATTTTGACACAAACTTTTTGTGAAAAATTTGGCGGAAAGGAGTATTTTACGGGATACGCAGTGAGTGGGTGGGGCAAAAATTGGGTACGGTGAACTATAGGGACACACGATTCTTTGACTGATTTTTTGAAAAATCTCACTCACCTATTTTGAAGATTATCCGTTGAAAAATTTGCGGGTTATACACAATTTACAGAGAAACAAAAATTTTTTTCTCCTCTTGAGCCATCACTTTTTGGCCCAATATTTTATACAAAAAACAGTTCAACTGTTTCGCACTGAACAGGAGAGTGATCAACAACATCTATTCCCGCTATCTGTGAAAAAAATTCAGTCAGATTCTTCATAACATCATTTAAATTACCACTTTTATAAAATACATATTTGAAAGACTACCAATTTGTATGTGAATTATTTCAATGACAGAATTGACAGATATCTTTTCATGAAACGTAACGTAACGTAACGATTCGCAACCAAAACCATAAATCAAAATATGCATTCTCTAAAATTTATTTTTCATCTTTCAATGTAAATGAGATTATAAATTTTTAGGTCACAATAAAAAATAAAATTGTTTATAACATTCCAATTATAAATAAATATTACGTTTGTACCTCTTCACTTCATTTTATACTCCATATATACCTACCATATGAAACCCAAATTTATATCAATAGCATATAATATATATGAGAGTTATGCAACCTACAGAACATAAAACTCTGTAGCTGCAATCGATTCCTTGAGAATTATGGTATTCTTGTACATTATTATTGAGATGCGAAATCAAATATTTATTAAAACTATATTTTTTATTGAATTTATTCAACCCAAACTCAATAAAATGAATGAAATTACAGACATTTTGTATTTGGTGATATCCTTACATTGTATATTTGAAAAAGGGGAAGGAAATATAATCATTACATTCACCCTTACCCTTAAAAGATATCCAATGCTTTGTAATGAACATTAATTTATTTAGGAAGGGGAAGGGAATATGAACATTGCATTCACCCTTCCCCTTAAAAGATATCCAATACTTTGTAATGGCCATTAAGTTATTTAAGCAGAGGAAGGAAATATAAACATTGGATTCACCCTTCCCCTTCTTGAATTACTTGATATGCACGTACCAAAGTATTGAATACATACATGTAGTCACCCTTCTCATTGTTGAGAAATATCCAATACTTTGTAACGTGCATATCAGGTTATTCAAGAAGGGGAATCATTATATATTTACTACAAATTCGGTGTAATATGATGATTTTTGACGGGCGTTCATCACTTTCCCGTTCAGTGTGATACGTTTAAACGGTTGTTTGTATAAAATATTTGGTCCAAAAGTGATGGTTCAAGTGACGGATAATCCTCAAACTAGGTGAGTACTATCGATTTGTCGCAAAATCACTAAGAAATTCGTGTGTCCCTATAGTTCACCGGACCCGCAAAAATTTAAGAAACCTTAAGGGGAATCTATCGGCAGCGATTTGAGAAAATAACGAAACATTTTTGGCAAAGAATTTTGAGGTAATTGATGTATTGAAAATTAAGAAAAATATATGTCATGTAGATTAATGTTGAACTTAGAGTTCTCATCGAATAAAAACTTTGAAATGCTAACCAAATTTTGTTGAAAAAAATACGAATCATGAGGTAATTACACATATTAAGTAAAGTTTGAGCCCTTGTTAAGAATTAAATATGGATTAAATGGAAAAACTAATTGATAAGAAGTCTAATTTGAAGCTTCATGAATACTATATAAAAATCTCAGAATCCTCAAGTTACTTATGACCGTACAATTCCTTATTGAAATTCGGTTGCTACCACTAAAATATCGGATAAAAATGGACCGCTTGGCTACCTACATGTTGCGGAGCTTTCATATTTCTAATAAAATTTTCGTTATGTGAACTTAAACGTGAGGAAGTAGGGATACAACAAAATATACAAAGCATAATTGTGCAAGGTCGAATTTGGTAGATGCCCCTTAATGCCAATAACAAAGTGTAATGAGAAGTATTCCTATAATATTCGTTTGCATAGGGAGGATATTTTTTGGTAGATATCGCATAATAATAATTATTCTAACGCCCTTTAAAATTTTGAAAAATATGTTCCAAAGACTCTGACCGTTCAACTAAGAAGCAACAACTACTTCCTAGGCTATAGGCCCCGACGGATATTGAATTACAATTGCAATTGCAATTTTAAGGGACAACATAACTTGTAGACGGTTTCGGCGTATTTGCGCCTCATCGGTACAAGGCTCCGTCAGCGGGCTAAATCGCAAACCAAAATTCGAAAACCAGAATGATTGGTGTTAAATATCTTGTAGATATGCCAACCCCGTTCAACTTTGAAGTGTAATTCAATATCCGTCGGTGCCTATAGCCCAGGAAGTAGTTGTTGCTTCGTAGTTGAACGGTCAGTATTTTTGGAAAATCTTTTTCAGAACTTCATAAAGCGTTAGAATAATTATTCTGCGATATCCATTGGTAACGCGCTTCATTAAATACGACAATATTACAGAAAACTGTAAAAATACTTCATATTTTTTTGTTATTCACTATTTTATTTTCATATTTCTTATTGTCTGATGAGAATTGCCTTCGATGTTTTCTATTGGATATCGGCAACATTGTAACTGAATACACGATACGATAACAGAAAGCTGAATATATACGACGACATCACTAACGATCATCTGATTGGACCAACGAATTAATGGCGTAGGTAGCCGGCGCGTTAATGACTACATATTGCTACGCGGTTAATTAAAGGTTACCTTGAAATTTTTATGAGGAAATTATGCACATCGTAACTGTGGTTTTATATGGTAGTCGAGGAAATCGAAGATGGAAAATTTTTGCTAGCTTTTATGGCGTGATCATCGTTAATTTGTTGAATTTTTGTCGAAACTTTATAGACTACTGACAGGTTCATGGCAAAAATGACCCACCGTGAATTACATCAAGAAAGCTGAGACTATACAGACTGGAGACTATGACAAGATTTCTTTAAAAATTAGCATGAGTGGAGAACAAATTATGGCGAGCTTATGGAAAATATTTTTAACGACAGCTTTGTTATAGTCAAATGCAGTCTTATCATGTGGGTGATACGATTCAACAAAGACAAAGTTTAATCATAACTTCCAAATACGAGTAAAATCGGACAGACTTAGGCAATTTTGAAGGGAGAAAAAAAGGATATGTATTTAGTTTTCAGCGATTCTAAAAAGTTTTTCACCAGCAAAGTTTTTATTCAAATATCAGTTATGTCACTTTGACAATTCAAAGTGACAATATGAATAATAAGATGCAATTTTCCGGTATTTTGCATCCTCAAGCATGGAAAAATGGTACTTAATCTGATAAATTATTTCGAGAATTAATGAAAAAGTAGAAGTTCGTCAACCAGTGTGCAGGAAACATCAACCATCATTATTTTCTTCGGGTATATTTGTAATCTCACATTTTGGTTACCTCTGTGTCTTCTGATTTGATACAAATGGTTAGTGACCTTTGAACCCGCACCACAGATTATAAAGAGAACAGATACAGAAGCTTGACAGAGAACAGTAAAAAGAGAGAAGATGGGTGGACATACCCATTTAAATACCCATCGTCTTATGTCGAATCCGTTCGGGCTGCTTCGCGAAATTTGTCTACAGGGTTGTCAATTTGCATAATATTTACTTCCATTTACGATCATGGGTCAAATATTTTATAAACATTTTTTTAAGTGTGGTAGTTATACAGATACAAATATTCGATAATTACTTGTTTTAAATTAATTTTATTAACATTAAAATAATTATACAATTGAAAAGATTATAATGTATGAAAATCATACCATAAATATATACTTTTTTCACAAACCACATCCTTGGCAACCATGCACAAGAACGGTGACGGCTAACCTAACCTAACATAATCACAACGTCAAAACACGCTCAAAATCACTTGTATACTTTGGCAAGTTCATCTGAAACCGTGAAAGGAATGCAGTCGAAAACATTCGACATTACCTCGTTTAACTACGACAAAACTGAGGATCTAACTATGTAGTAATAATAATTATAAAAGGGTCTTTTTATTATTAACAATATTAAAAATATGATTAAACGTTAATTTTATAGTGTGCTTGTTACCTTGGATTTATTTTATTAACATTATTTTTTCAATTTATGAATATTTAAAGATGAACACTTTTCCAAATTTGTTATGGGTTTTTTAAGCTCTGGCAGCGTTGTACGAAAACCATAATGACCACACCCTCCGAATTACATAATTGGTGATTTGTATCGACCAGCTGACTTCTTATTGGCAAGCGCGTGCGTGAGATCTTCCCTCTCACTTCGTCAATTGACTGATATTGATTCATCCAGTGGCGTTGGTATTGTCAGTTACCTTTGTATTTTCAGTTTTACTTGGTAAAATAGGTACCGTACGCCATTTGTACGTTTGACAGATAGGCGCCATGTTTTTCCTCGCCTCTTACCGACGCTGCATAGCTTCAGATAAACTTGCCAAACTATAATCTGTTCTCAAAATTCATAACGCCATTTTTGTTTGCTCCATTGTTTGAAGGTGTTCAATCGGCGATATTGATTGTGCGTTGTGGTAATATTAACTATATAAAGATATAGTGGTATAGATTATTATTCTTATAAAATGAATAAACATCACGGAGGAGTGTATTGTTCATACAGAGACTGTCCATTCCAAATAAATTTTATTCGGAGAGAAAAATAAAGTTCTTTCGATTTCCAAGGGATGAGAGTATTTAATTTAATATCCCGGCCTATTATGATGGCAACATCGCGGCCATACCGAGTTGAAGTTCCAAGGTCATTGACGACGGAGCTGAAAATCGTTTGATGTTTTACCGGGACTCGTATCTGTTCTCTTCATAATCTGTGCCCGCACTACAAGAGCGCTTTTGACTATATCTCAAATGTAACACTCTGTACATTATTAACTTCTAGAATTCTACATGAAATTCCAATGTCACTTTGTGTGAAATAATTTAAAATTAAAAATTGACTTATATCTGGATTATTTGCAAAATAATGTATATTTTATTGAGAGACTAACTTCCTCGACCTCATTCGCTCCTCTAGATGTTCTTCATCAACGTTTTTCTTTTGATCATAAAGCATACCGTATATTCGAACCATATACGTTTTATTGTCGTCCTTAAAAACATACATCAATCAACACAGATTAATTTCTCGACCATAATATTCTTCCCAGATCAAACGTCAACATACAATATATCATATCGACTTTCGAACCATTAAAGTAAAATCGTACCGTTAGCGACAACATACACTTTATAATATATAAAGTTGATACCATTTTAATTTTTCCAACTCACTTATATGAGATATAATTATTTATAAAAGTAGCTCTTCTCCGTTATTCATAAATGCGTCTAACGGACGTTACACTGGCATCATCTCTTTTTAGAACGTGTGACAAATCTTTTCTTCCTGAGAGCAAAAACTAAGTGAATATTTCTTTAGAAAATTTTCAATAAATCTAGTTGGCTACCGGGACACAATGGTATTGTAGGCAATAAAACGGCATACACCCCAGCAAAGCCAGGGTCTGAAACTGCATTTACTGGTCCTGAATACCAAAAACTGCTGCACGTGGTTATACATCTCGGTGGAAGTAAACAGACATGCCACGTGCCAAACGCAGCAAATTCCTGATAAAAAAAGTTTCGTCTTTGACTAACAAAATACAAAACCTCGGCAGAAGCCAGATAGGGAGAGTGACGGGATTACTCACCGGTCAGTTTATCCTAGTGAAGCACATGGATACAATCGGCATAATATAGGGAGCAACATATCTGTCGGTTGTGTCGGTTACATATTATCTTCGGATAGGAAGCTCTGTTTCATTGGAGAATAGACTTCTAGGACTAAAGTACCCGAGGGATGATTTCTCCGAGAAGGACCCAGCGGAAAGACTGATAAGTGATATCTTCACATGAACAATATAAATTAAATCAAAAAAAGGTTTTGGCTGAGGTTCCAAGCAGGGTCGGATCTACAATGGGGCATCCGGGTGGTGCCCCGGGGCCCCCGACCTTAGGGGCCCCCTGGCAGAGAATAAAAAGGGAAAATATTCTGCCCTTTCTGGACATATTAAAAAATTTGATACAAAAACAAAATGCAAAAAAAGATTGAAACATATTAGTTTACTCAGAGTTTGCTAGTTTGACTTAATGTTAAAGAAAAGAAACATGGCGTTGGGGATTCAAAAAAAATTGAAACTTTCGATTTTGTCTTTCTCCGCGTTCTTCAAGATGAAATTTTACAAATAATGAACTTACCGTTAAAATTATTGCAGTCAGAAAAAATCGATCTTTGTTTTGCACATGATCAGCTTCAAAATGCGTTACAGAGAATTCAGAGCTTGAGAGAAAATTTCAATTCATTACTGATGAATGTGTCAGAAATTTGCGATAAGTGGAAATTGAAAAAAAGTTTCTAGACAAAAGATCACGTGAGGTAAAGTCTCACTTTGATGAGTTGTCGCAAGATGAGAAATTGAATGATCCTCAACAACGCCTTCGAGTTAATGTTTTCTACCCGATGATAGATACAATATTATCGCAACTTGAATCTAGGTTTGTTGGAATGAAAAATGTCCTGAAAACTTATAAAATCCTGCAGCCTCAGTATCTTACAAATTCATCCAAGAGCGAGTTGGAGCAAGAAGCTGATTTGTTTTCCAAAACCTTTTCGAATGATGTGTCACCTTCCTTTTCCTCTCAGTTGCTTTCTGTACGGTCAACATTTTCAAACGAAATCAATTAATTGAAAGATGACAAAGAGCTAGCCCGTTTCTTGATAATTCAAAATGCGTCATTGTCGTCCAGTTATCCAGATGTGTGAACAGCACTTCTGATGTTTCTAACTATCCCTGTCACTACTGCGAAAGCTGAACGGACTTTCTCTAAATTAAAGTTAATCAAAAACTACTTGCGTACCTCAATGGGACAAAATATATTTAGTAATTTAGCGCTACTGTCCATTGAAAATCAAAGAGCGCGCAAGATTGACTTTAATAAGGTAATACACAAATTTTCTTCTGTAAAATCTAGAAAAAAGTGTTTTAAGTTTTGAGTTTCTGAACAATAAATATCGTCAATTACAGGAAACCGATATTATCAAAACAAGTGATTTTAATATGGGGCCCCAAATTGTCTTTGCCCCAGGGCCTTTCCAACTCAAGCTCCGGATCTGGTTCCAAGGTTTCGAAGTCTCTACCTAACACACGTTGGAAAAGCATTCAGAACACCAATAGTTTGGACATTTCGCCTGCTACAGTGGCTTACAAATTCTGTCCTACTCCGCTCACACCTGTGCTTACAATAAAATTGTTTAATACGTGAATATTTCAATAATTTATTCATCACACCCCCCCTACTCACTGAAACGGATAATTGACATCCTAAGCACTTCACTGGTAATTATGGTTTTGGATGGATTGATTTTTGAGTCTCACCAGTGACAAAATCTCTAATATTGTGGGAAGTTTCCAATTAAAACTTAAATTTAATAAAAGCCATCATATCCTGTCTGGGAAATAACCTGTACTAGCACTTTCGCTTTGCGACAAATTAATCAAAACTTAACAATTAATTAAACACTCTATCATGCAACACCTGCCGTTCCATAAATCCTGTTCCAAATAATAAATTATTGTAACTGTTGGCAGGGAACATTCACAGTTTTGTGCTTAAGGAGAAATCTTATTAAATTTAAAACGGATTGTTTCAAGTTGAACCTACAAAGTTAAAGCTTTATTGAAATCTTAAATGAGTGAATTAAAGGTGATGCTGATATTGTTATCTCCAGTTACGATAAAAGATTACAGGTATTGAACAAAATTTGTGGAGAATTCCATCCTATATCCGCTACAATTTAGAACAAGGAAATAAGGAAACAATCAAGGAATCTAGGTGGTTTTATTCCAGCAGAAATTTGTCCATACTTGACTAAGAATAAAATTTGAAGCTTTCGTGTATTTTCACAATTAATTATCAATCAAGATACACGAATACCAACAACAAACATGGTAATAATGATTATGAAATGATCGTTAGAGGCAATAAGCGGAAGGATTCTGCTTATATTAAACTGTTAACGGAATAACGTTCCCTAAAATACTCGTTAGGAAACCGAAATTCGCAGTTAGACTATATTTATTTGCTTATTACGTGCTTTGTTAATTAGGTGTTGGTATGATGTTTTAAATACGGGGGTAACGACTTTCGGTTTGTGTTTGCTGGCTAAAATGAAAATATACAGCGTAAGTTAGAAAGTTGATATGAATAATGAGCGCAGCTAAATTATGTAACAAGCTAATTATTTTTTATTGATACATTTATATAGGTAACTATAATATATTGTGGTTTCAAAAAAATACTTATTTTAAAGTACACACTTTATTATGTCAACTTTATCAGAACAAAACTTGTGACTACAAAATAATTTCCAAACTCTTTATTATATAAAGGTCATTTTAGATTAAACAATTTTTCGTGCAATATTTAGTCCAAGTTTTGGAACAATATTTGGAATAGATTTCTTGTGTGAAATATTGGCCAACTGTTTTAAGCTAGTTCAGACTATTCCAATTTATTGAACAATATTTAGTTCAAGATTTTACGCAGTGATTGGATTTGATGATAAAATGAATATAAACTTTTCAAATTCAAAAATGTCGTTGATTATGGAACCGGAAAATTTGAGATATTCATTAATTTGTACGACTGCTCATGTCACTAGGAGAATATTAACTTTAAAACTGAGGAGAAGGTGACGTCCGATCTAATGATGCCTAACTTGGCCACTACAGATTCTACGGCTAAGCTTCTCTTAAGAATTTGTTATGGTAATATTTGTGTTTTACATTGTACAAACAAGCTTGCTTTGACATTTCCTCAATTAACATTTCAATCTCTAGTTTATTCCAAGACATATTTTTCAACCACTTTAATACATAACCACAAATTATCAAGATTAATGAGATTCATACGACATTTTCATAGAACATTTTCATCGTGAAACAATCTAATTGTTAAGAAAATAAAACCTGTTCTAGTTTTTTTCACAATTTGACAGGGTAGACAATTTTTAATACAATTCTTAAATTTAGACTCAACAATTTGAATTGTTCCAAAACTTGAACTAAATATTGCACAAGAAATTGTCTAATCTAAAATGACCTTGAAAAATACAAAATTATTTCATAAAAGCCTTTAAATTTTGATTATTATACCAGACCAATTCAAATTTGAACTGACAAATGAAATGATTATAAATGTGTGTTGGTAAATAGCAATTTTAAAGGTAATATTTAATTGTCCGTTAGTTCATTGATTGATGTCAGTTTCTGTGTCAATGTTTTGACTAGTATCACTCATGTATCACTTACAGAATGATAATTATGTCTTTTCTTTTTTAGTGTTAAAGTCTAGGTCTATAAGGTTTAAGTAAATTAAATTTAGTCTGTCAGTATTGATTTAAGTATTCATTGGATGTTCGTCTTGGGATAATCTAGCTATTTCAATAAAAAGTCGTTCTGTATAGTTTTAACATTTGTCAAGTGTTCTCGAAGTCTATTATATGTCCGGTATTATGGGCATGTTGAGCTAATGCACATCGATTCACATATCGTTTGCAATCTTTTTATTTCCAAACTAAAATTCTAAGAACGTCAGGAACTAACAGTTGCCTAGTGAGCTTAGCAATTCTAGAGAATATATCCTTATGAATGATTTTAATTCTATAGTTGAACTCGACGTATTAGTAACAATGGGCCTTTTCAGTAGACGTTTAAATCTGAAAAGAAATATGTTTATTTAAAAGCTTACTGATAATTTTCCACCATGTGCAGTATTTTTCGAATATAAATGTCACAAAGTTTAATGAAAAATTTGAACACTCGTTTGACCTTGGGACAAGTCACGTAGTACGGTCTGAAATTATCTGGGGGTCTATTCACTAACAGTGAGAGCTCCTACGAGAGTACACACTTATAAAGTGCGCATACGGGCTATATCATAATTTGCAGTTTCAAGAGAGCTCGCATGCGCACTCTATTAAGTGTGTACTCTCGTAGGAGCTCTCACTGTTAGTGAATAGACCCCCTGGGGAATTATGTTGATAGTCTTTGTCAGAGTGGCTAGCCAATTGCTGAGTGACATCACGTTCAAAGCTCGCGCTCGCTAAAAAAATACAGGTATATTTCTTTTTCTAAAATACCTCAATTCGCAGTAAAAATTATTAAAAAGGTCCATTGAGGTCACAAGAAATTTATTGAAAATTTCGCTAAATCGCTTTTATTCCATTGCATTTAATGTCATATATCCTGCAACCTATTTTAATGGATGGAACCTACAGTTTATGGCATTTCATTTAATAGTTTTTTTAACGAAACCGTGTGAAATTGCACACGTCGACCAATAAAAGAAATAAATATATTTCACAAATGTAGCATGAAACCGAACTAACAAGATTTCAGATAAAACACCATCGAGTATATTCTGCTAATTAACCATTACCACTGTTAATTGCCTGTATCCTTTTTCAACTAAGAACTTTTTCATGTTATAACCAAGTGTCTAGTAACTATTACAAAATCAAGTACGTTGTTGAAAATTATTTAGCTCACAGCAGGTATCTATTAAAAATACATAAAATTTCTTCAGTTTTAAACATTCTTAATACATGTTGATTTTATAGCAGTATTGATGGCTCTGTTAAGTGAGTACCTGTTACTCCTGATAAAATATTTTTTTACACGGAAACAAATAGAATTTTCAACTTGTAATCTTATTTTTATTCACACAACATTACTGAAAGAATACAATACAAAATTCTCAATAACCACGATGTATATCTATTTTCGTTTTGGAGCTAGCTCTGTTCTCTAGTAGTCTCTAAGTAGACCTGTTCCAAGTATTTAAGGCGTTGGCAGTCAATCACCCTCCAATTGCAGCTAATGTGTTTCACCGTCTCATTCGCATCATCGCAGAATCTGCATGTTCCACTTTGCCTATCTTACGATTCGACTTTTTGGTAAACCACAAAATGTTTCGGGTCTGGTAAAAGAAATGCACTCCCACGTCCGTGAAACCATCATCAATTCCAACAATATCTTGGCCCTGTGAGCGAACAGACCCATGCTTAGTCTAAAGCCCACTGTCCATGTATCGTCGCGTCAGTGTAGCATACGAGGCAAAAATACGACAGGAGTGTTGCTGCAAACAACGCTCACATATTGGGACCTGTCGACAAAGCGGAATGGGCACGTATTCGTAGAGAAGCGTTCTCGCATCGTCTCTCCTCTTACTGCATAGCATAAAATACTTCAACCTAGAATTGTAACTCCTATGTTGTCAGCAGTAACTACTGTTTTAACTTCCATCTGAAGTTTAGCCGCAGGAACTATAAAATTCAGCGGGAATTTTAAATATCAAGTGGATGGAGATCTTTATCTTTAAAAAAAATAAATCGACTGTTTACCCAAAGAAAACAAAATTCAGATGCTTATGAAAATATATAAATTATAACTGATATTTTGCCAACTCTTGCATCAGAGCTGAACATAAAAGAATATTTGGCAAACTCTTGTTGATGCAAGATAGCAACATAATGCAGAAGGTAAAGTTTGCAATATATAATTTGTGTGTCTAGGAAAAAGTATAGGGTGAATGACGAATACTTGAAATGAAAAGACTTTGGGGAATTGAATATTTATTAAGTGATAATAGCAACATTTTTAACACACATACCTATACATAACACACAACATATCTACTACCTAACTAGATTATTTCCAACATTCTGCTATTTTCATTCCTAACCTAAAATATAAGTATTTTGTGTTATTTTTTCATCCATGTGGTCTAGTATCTAGTTCTAAACAATTCAAAAAAGGAGGGTTACGCATAAAGTACCTATACTCATTTCTATAGTGTCTTCTACTTTGAAAGCGTTTTTTAGAACAAAATTTGATATAGCTGCTTTCATTATTGGATCAACAAATGTTGAATCCTTGTTAGTATTCATGAATTTTGAAAATTTCATATCATGTCCTCTTGAAATAGTATAAGGTTACTTTTTCACACCGTAAAAGGAGAATCCTAATTATTAATCAACCTATAGACTTCCACCTTATATTAAATTTAGGTAATTTCCTGGAATGAATAAAATGAGAACAGCTTTTCTTTTCATCCTCTGTTTCCTGGTACTTTACAGTCATCACTAAAGTGTCTAACACAAACACGTGAATTTTGGTATATTTGTTTTGAAGGCATGCAGTGTAACTTCACATTATTAATATTTCTCAGCCAGGAGTCAAATACTTCAGGTTCATGTTTTGGAAACCGATGTTAAGCACTCGTTTTGTCTCAGCAAAACAGAAATCAACAAAGTTTTTCACGTGGTTTGTTTATTTTTCCTTCCATTTTGACATTACGATTGTTGATGATCAGTGCCGTCTGCAGTTTGGCCGCATCGTAACTTGAAACATTCTCTCCAATCCCAGTTGCAATTCTAGGTTGAAGTATTTTATGCTGCATAGTCAGTCGCTAAGCGTATTCTGCGTGCTGTATATGTACAGCATGTCTGTAATGTAGTTATACAAAGCACGTCCTCTTCGTCGTCAGCCATATTGTATAATAACCGCTTTCGTACGACATATGCACAAATTTTGAGCCAATTAGAGCCACCCACTTATGAAGAGCTATCTCAATGTATATTGATATTCATGAAAAAGATATATCAACCATTTATATATTGATTTTCATAAATCTGCTCTAACATAGTTCCCAAGTAACCCATATCTCATTCAAAGGGTGAAACAAAGTGCCATACATACACAGTTATTTTATATATTGAAAAATAATCCATTTTTCATATCAAATTAATTCTATAATAGCTGCGTTCGTTATTTGCGTCCGATCTGGTCCGATCAATCTTTTTAGTCTGAATCGTTCGTTTATTACATCTAGAGGTAGGGTAGGTAAATGCTCAGATTAATCTGTGATCACGTGACCAAAATCCGTAGCCTCTGCGATGCAAATAACGAACGCAGCTAATGTAGTCTTAACTCATCAAAAGTATCTCGAGTGGAATTATCTTTGCGATGTGAATTGTTGTTAATTGATAAAATAATATGGGTCATACCATAAAATATTGATTGATTCATAGGTTATTTTTTTCAATGAGTATCAGATTCAACGTCGTCAAGGAGTTTTATTGTCTTATCAACCTTGTTGTTCAATAGCTAAGTGTATACGATGAATAAATCAGATAAATATCACCGATGGCCCAGATTTGATACTATTCACGAATCCTAACACAGATTAGATTTTTTCCCAAAACAATGTCCGAAAAAGTGTTTTCTTCATTCTCATCCTACATGAATGATGATGAAACTACGGTCTGTAAGAAATGAGACCTCTTCTAATAACTAACAGGATAATCAAGGTTCAATGGTCAATTCAAATTGCGTAAGAATCTTACTATAGGATTGCTTTACGAACAAACGTCATATTATGTAACAAATGAAAATTTAAATAAATACCAAATTGAACAATCTTTGAGATCGGTACAGATGGGTGACTTACGTCCAGTGAATCGCGAACTGCAATCTGACTGACACGCCTCAATGAAATGGACGCAAATTATTCGATACACAATGGTGAAGCGAAGAAAAACGTCCAGTGGAGAACCTGGATGAAATGGAATAGTACGCACGGACGTCCAGTGTCATTTTGTCGTAAATGCCTAGTAAGGGATGTGTAACAGCTGTACCGATCACTCAACTGGGACTCGAAGTAATAATTTGCTTTGTATTCCAATGTAGTTGGTGTGGATTGACAAATAACCATACGCAAGATGGGAACGTTCAGCGGACACATGTCCATCTGCACCGGGCCTTTTTTCATAACCTTTGTTTTTATAGAGAAAGTGGTTAGCTTGTATTTTCTCATTTCAGTTTTATACTAAACTGTATCCACTTACAATTAGGAAAAAAATAAAAATACTCAATTGAATCACCGATATAAAATAACTATGACCATATTTGTCCCATCACTAACGAAGTGTGGAGAGAATTTATTATTCTCACATAAACGGGCTCTTATTAGATATTATATCCTGAAATGTAAATACCCGCATTTTGCGGTTCCAATTCCAATCTTGGCCTACTGGTATGTTTTCTTTTCGCCAATGAACATCTTTTCTCAGGTGATATCAAGTGCTATTTGCTGCGTAATATATGGTCTATGTATCTTCTGTACGTTCCTTGTGGCATTACGTATTCTTTTTTCCCCAATTTTTTTGGTAATCAAACCACAATGTTTTTCTTATTTTTCATTTCGACGTTCCAGCTACCGTTATCAAGATTAACTAGTAATGAAAATCAAGATTAACTAGTAGTGAAATTATTCCATTACTAGTTAATTTTGACAACGGTAGCTCTGGAACGCTACCGAAACGTCGAAATGAAAAATTGAAAAACATTATTGTGGTTTGATTCCCAAAAAAAATAAGAGGAAAATAATATGGTCTATGGTCTAGCAATAGCCAATAACTGCATATTAGGTGTAGACACATAAATAGTTGGCGACAGATTCAACGATGAGCTAAAAGTGGTGAGCATTGATCAATGTGACGATACAGTCTGAAAAGAGGAAAAATAAGTATAGTTGAAATAATACCCTTCTTGGTGTGCGTCATCGATTGTTAATGTCTTTTTAACACATTACGTAGGAAGAAATGGAAAAGGGGCAGGTCTGTGATTAATCCTAATCAAAATATCACAATAATGAACCGTTTAAATGTATTACAAACGTTAACGCTAATCTTTGACTTACAAAAATTTGATTGGTTGATGTTTAGATTACGCTCAAACTCAACCTATCAATCGAGAGTTTAAAATACTATGAAGGCGTTACATTCGTTGCGCAATAAGTCTTACGTCTTTTTCTACTGTCACACTGACAGTTCTTGACAGGTCTATACTTTGTTGTTTACGGTCCATTATTATTTATGAGAAGTGAATATTAATCTTATTGTTTTATTTATATGAATAATACAAAAATATGCATGAATACACGGAGAAACATCAGCATTTTGAATGTTCTCAAGTATTTTCAGTTAGAAAGAGAAGCTGGTGATTATTAATTGCATAGCCTTTTCGAATTTGGCTAAATACAATCCTGATGATCTTATTTATCAAATTTAAGGTTAGCTATATGTCAAAATAGCAAATAAAATAAACGACATGCCGAAAACAAGGATATACGTCACAATCGATGACGCACACCAAGAAGGGTATTATTTTAACTATATACCTTTATTAGTTAATAGTCCTGAACCTCTTCAACGTGAGATCTGTTCAAAAGTGGAAACAATTTTAGAAAATCTTTCAATAACACAATGTGGAACAGACTGAAATGAAATTACGTTCTTCTTATCCTTTTTACATATGCGTAAAAATATTGTCGAAAGCGTTGTTTCTTATATCTACCAGTTTATTCTAGCATGGTACACATCACTTCTCCTGCTCTGATTTACGATTTGCCATAAAATTTATACTATCAATGAATGATTTGTTTTCCAATGTTTCAGTTACACCCCGTAGAAGTAAATTGTTTTTTTTTCAACGTTTGTCACATCATGACGTAAGCCGAACTGAGCGTAAAAATAAAATGCGAGTATATGTTTAATTAAAAGCTTACCCCAGCATTCCGCCACCCTTGGTTAGAGTTCTCCCATTTTGCGCTAAATGAAAGCCATAAAAGAAACTCACATTGCACTAGTCATAAAATATGTACCATTATGGTCTATGAGGGGTCCTTAATTGGCTAGAGTTAATAAAAGACTGAAAATCGCCATAAATAGCCCGATTAATGAAGTTAATAATGGTGCCGTAATTGAAAGGGCACGACTATCGCAGTTATTTTGCAGTTGTAGTTAACCTAAAGCTATTATAAATACCAACAGTTATGCTTTTAAATTGTCGGCGCTTTGTCTAATACAACTTATAGATTATGTATCAACCAATTAACAAGAATCAAAAACCTTGTCAACTTTTAAAGAGTTCAGAATACGCTCAGCTGTCAATCTTCAATCAGTTGAAATTTTTCCTTACTCGCACTTTATTTTCAATAAACTTTTTTGTATGGGACAGAATGAACATTTGCAGTGATGGGACCTCTAAAAAGAAGTGACGTTCACTGGGACCTCAAAAATCTATTGCTCCCTTTTTTTTAATTAGTTCCTGAGGAAGTTTAGGTAGTGTCCCTCTCCTAAATTAGAGGTTTATTCTTCAATCTTCTTATTTTGGATATACATAATTTAAATATGTATTCCGCGTTGGTGGAATGTACAGTGTTATTCAAAAGTCCCCTCCCCCCCTCGTATCTTTTGAACGGCTACACTTACATTGATAAAATTTGGAGGGAGGAAATAAAGTGTTCTTAACTTCTTTAAGAAGGGTAACAGGTGACGTTATAGTGATAGATGACGTCACAGTGCCACTCTGGCCAATAATTTTAAATAAGACCTTATTGCAAGTGATATTTTGTTTGAAAGGCATTATTATATTATTATTTTACATTTGAATATTGAAGATTTTTCAGTCCGCCTCTGGTTAGTTGTCAAAAAAATTGACGTTTTCAATTTAATAGTATTTGTTGCTTTGCAAAGTTTTTCTAAATAGCTCAAATATTTAATTTTATTATTGTTTAACGAGACGTTTAAGAGTTTACATAGGGAAAATGGTACGCACTCAAGCAGACAAAGTAGCAGCTACCTTAAGAATTGGTGAATCTAGAAAGAATCTCCATGACGCGGAACTTTTTTTTCATGAGAGATACCCAGATCGCCCTATCTCGAGAACTTATTCGAGGGAGCTTCTTCACAAGTTTGAAGCAACAGCTAGTGTTCAAAATGCCAAACGATCTGGTCGACCACCATTTAGTGATGATGAAAAAATTGATATAGTTGCTGAAATGGTAGTAAACCCTACTTCCTCTTCAACTAAAGTTGCGTCTATCTGTGAAGTAAGTTAAAGTACAGTACAGAGAGTGTTGGCTAAAAATAAATTTCATCCACACACGTTGAAAATGGTGCACCACCTTTCGGATGACGACCCCGACAGAAGACTCGAATTCTGTGAATGTATGACAAATAAAATTAGTTAAAACCCACATTGCACAAAAACAATTTGTTTTAGTGACGAAAGTACTTTTTGCCTCAATGGAAATGTGAATACACAAAATGTAAGGTATTGGAGTGACACAAATCCTCACACCTTTTGTGAACAGCATACCCAATTTCCAGAAAAAGTCAATGTTTGGGCAGGTATTTTGGGAAACCACATAGTTGGTCCTGTCTTCCTAAATTCAAATTCAAGCGGTGAAGTGTATCTGGAGATGTTACAAAATGCAATTGAGCCGTTAATTCCTCGGTTAATTTTTGAAATTCTGGAACATAATCCAGATGGATTAGGCCATCTGGAAATAACATTCCAACAAGATGGTGTTCCTGCATATTATTATGGTGCAGTAAGACGTTACCTGGATGAAGAATATCGTGGTAGATGAATCGGCCGGCGAGGTCCTATAGAATGGCCTCCTCCCCATTAGATTTTTTTCTATGGGGGTACTTGAATTCCAAGGTGTTCATACTACGACACCAGATAGCATTGGCGTTTTGAAAGAAAACATTATCGAAGAATGCAATGCAATTTCAGCTGACACATTCGAACGAGTACGACAAGAGTTTTCTAATAGGATGTATCACTGTCAGGAAGTAGACGAAGCACATTTCGAACACTTGCTATGAGAATCCTTTGTTGATATTTGATTAATTAAATTTAAAAAAATAGCTTCAATAATTTTGGTATTTATTTAATTTATCCGTCAAAATAAGTTTAAGCCCAAACAAAATTTATATGGCTATGTAGCCAATGTCAATGCCTTTCAAACGAGATATCACTTGCCATAAGGTCCTATTTAAAATTATTGGCCAGAGTGGCACTGTGACGTCATCTATTACTATTACGTCACCTGTTACCATTCGTAGGGAATTTACAACATTTTATTTTCACCCTCTTAATGTAAGTGTAGCCGTTCAAAAGATACGAGGGGGGAAGGAGACTTTTGAATAGCACTGTAGATTGAGTTACAGCCGTATATATTAATACCCTCTTCATAAAACAGCGCACGCCAGTGAAGTCGTCCATTTGGGAAAAGTTTTGACAAAACTATTCCTATGTCAAAAGTATACAGTTATTTAATTAGTATACAGTTTTAGGTACAGGGTGTCGCTTTTAGGAAACTATCGACCTCTTTTTTTCGTCAATCCAGTTTCTTTCATAATACTAGGAAGTTCATTCGACAGGCAAAGAAATGAATAAAAAATTTGTTGACAAATAAAAGACTAAAAAGGACCTACGCTGAATATTGACCACCCGGTGAAATATTTCATTTGAGATAATCTGTAAAGTTGCAATAAATAATGTGTGAAAGAATTTATAGTGCACCCTTCTTAAAATCTTGCATTTAACGTCCCGAATGATTTTTCCGTTGTCCAGAAAAATACATTTTCCGCCCTTATTTCAACATTGTCGGTCCCCTTGCAATTCTTGAAGGAGAATTTTACGACGGGTCATTTTTACAACCTCCAAATTGTCGCCTTTTACTAGCTTCGTGAGTGAATCAGAAAAGAGAAAAGGGATTTATTTCATTAGGAAATCAATTTGACGAGTGGGCCGCGACGGCAGGATCGTATTGGAACTCCCACTCGAACATTATTTATCGCGGTGAAAGTGAATTTCAGTACCACAAGGAAATAACTGGCCTGCTTGAAAAATGTAATATATTAGTTTGGGAGTTTGTTTCTAAATCAATTTAGAACTAATTGTTAATCGGCTTGGTCGCGAATGCACAGTAGGTACTAGCTGTGAAGTTGACAATTATTGCTTCTTTTAGCCAACTGAGAAGTTGAGTTTCTCTATTAGTAGCTAATAACTTTTTCTATCATCAACCTATGTCAATAATGTACTAATTCTTATATTTTGAGAATTCAGAGATGTATTCACAGGAGATTGTCTTTAACATATTTGCTGCTTGAAATTACCTATTCGGATATAATTATTTGACTAAAAATGCCAATAGTTTGAAATTCGCGCTCAATCAAAAATGACTGATGACATAAGGAGTACGTTCATAATCTACGGAGCGAAAACAGACGGAGTAAACGCTTCTCTTGGTGCGTTTGTGAATTATTTTCAATTTTTGTCTCAAATTTGGCCAGTAGTGGAAAAAATTGTATATACACCATGGGGGGAAGACATTCATAAGTCTCAGTGATCGGTCAATAATAATAGTCTTTATCGCCAACCGTCAGTAAAGCTGTCAAATATCAGATTGATTTCCGGAAGTAAACAAACAGTTTACCTTACCGTACAATAATATACTTTATGTCATACTAGTTCATTATTGGGTTTTTATTGCTTAGTTACCAACTATCTAATGTCGTACTTTATGGCCCGCGTGGGCATAAAGAGAAATAATTTTTTGTTCAACTTATTTAATAACCATGTCGTAAGCTTCTTTAGACTTTTTTGGCAACAGATTTACAGTTGCTTTATTTGCTTTTTCAATAATTTCGTCGGGAATTCCAAAATCTTCGTTCATTTTGACTTCTAACTTTGACATATATTAAATTTATTGTGATATTATGACATTTACGTTTGTCAACATTCACCTATTAATTCAAACCGGATTTGTATTGATATTGGATTGCAATAATGAACTAGTATGACATAAAAGTTTGTATGTACCGCAGGCATAAACAGATGGGTATACCCTCGGGCGACTTACAAACCCTCGGGCCAGAGGCCCTCGGCTTCGTAAGACGTCGCCCTCAGGGTATAAACATCTATTTATACCCTTGGTACATAAATAACTATTATCTGCCGCATTTGCGGCAGGTAAAGTATTTTGACTTTGACATTACTCGAGAATCATCATCTGACAGTGTCACGCTTCTCCTTATTACGACTCGATAATAGTTTTCTTTAGATTTATTAATAACAAATTATTGTTGTAACTCCTTTGACTTCAGGAATTCACTTTTATAATGCTTCAGGGTGTACCTTCAATTTAATTATAACAAATAATAAGTAGATTTGTTCTATATTTGCTGTTTACTTTGTCATAATAAAATGCAATGAAATATCCTAGCTCAGTTTTTCAGTTTCTGTATTCTGAACAGGACTCGCCTGTTATTCGCCTCGCTCGTATTATAATTTCAGACTCGTCCGATAAAGAATCACTTCTTTATTGCCTTGGTACATGAATAACTATTACCTCCTTGGTGTATAATTTGCTATTTTCTCCTGTTGACATTTGAAATTTGTATGGTTACCTAAACAATAACAAAGAATGGTATTCCAAGCAAGAACAACATGTGTTGTGTGACCAAGGCTTTTCCCACGAGGTAAACATACTAGTCTTCCACAAACCGTTTAAAATTCGACATAATAATATATTAATCAATTTTGATGAAATCGGGAATAATTTCATTCACAAATGAATGGTGCTTTGTAATTAAAATAATACGTGATGATGTATTTCCATTTCCTGGACTCCTCCAGAACTGGCTGGGCCAGTGACTACTGCTTCATTAGAATTATTGCCAAATAAATCAAGAAAAAAATACAAATATGCATACAAACGTTTTATGAAAGTAAAAACACGAGTTCTCTCTCAGAAAATGTTGTGGTTGCATACTTCCTAGACCTTCATTTAAAGATAAAATCTTTAAAATTATTGGACTATTATTCAATTTTTAAGTCAATTTTTGCAACTGAACACAATGTGGATATATCTAGATATTGAAAACTTCGTTCTTTATGGAAACGACAAGCTCAAGGATATTTGCCCAAAATGTGTTTAATAATGATTCTGATATGTTCAATAACTGCACATTGTCAAATAACTGTAAATATAACAAATTAATTTGGAAATGAGTTCTGCAATGTATTAATGTTTTCAAAATATTAATTAATATCTAATAAACACTGTAAAACCTCACGATATTAAGGAAGTACATAGGAAATCTTGTCTTTTCCTTTCAGAAATTTTGTCTGGAATGTCAACATTTCCTAGCGATTTGCGGAAATTGTTTTTGTTTAATCCAATCTTCGGGACAAACGTTCTTATTTTATTATTCCCTGGCTTAATTACAGAAAATTAACGTTCTAAGTTCCTGTCCTGTAAGATTTTACTACTTCCAATGAGCAAATAAGAAGGAGCAAGACGTATAGAAGTTTCCTTGATTAATTCAACTTAACGTTTCAACTATTTTATTATCCCCAAGCAATTTTTGCATTGTGAAAGACAAAAAGAAAATGAAAAACTATTGTTCTGTCGATGAAGTCTGGAGTTTATAACCGTCTATTAAACTTTCCTCCAGAATTAGTAAATTAAAACGTAATAAGAAATTTACTATAAGGTTATCGGTCACAAAGTAAGTTTTTTATTATTGAGTTCAAGCAGGAATATTTTAATAGTATTCGGAGTTTGTTGGACCAGTATCCGTACAGAATAATCGTGGCAGCTGTTCATGAAAATTGTAGTACAAAGCTTTTTCCAGTGGATGTTAGTTCATAAGAATTTGACCTATCTCCGTGTCACAATTTTTGCATGGAAGCTCCATGTTGGTATTATTTATTATTAATTCAATACTGACAATATAAAAATTATCGAAAGGTGGGAAGAATTTAAAAAACTAATGAATTCCCAAATCAACAAATTGTCATAAACGAGCAACAGAAATAATTAAAAGAGTTATGATGAGGATAGGAGATGAAGAAAAAGAAAAGCGTAATTATTTTAGTATGTAAAAAGTGAGATACTAGAAACTGTGCCAATTACCTTGGCACCATTACTCTGATAACTGAAGTGTCAACAATTCGTAAGAGTACTCGTGTGAGAGCTGTTGTGGACAAAGTACAGAAGACCATATAAATATATAAATAAAAAAACAAACCAAATGATAAAGAAATATATATGACGTTTTTTGATCTTAAGAAACCATTTCACAGAATCCCGCAACAGTTGGTATGGAGGTCTGGTAGAACGAAACAATGATAAAATACATAATAAGTACGTGTATAGGTACGTAAGAAAGGATGATATGGAATCAAAGCAATTTAAAATAAAAAATAGACTGGAACAAGAAAGTATAGCGTTGATATTATTAATGGACAACAAAATAAAGACATTAACAAATAAAACTAAAGTGTTACCCTCACAAATTGGACACAGTTAAATTGTCAGAGTGAGCCTTTGCTGACGTTAGAGCTATTAAAGATAAATTTGGACAAATGGAACAAAGAGGATGTATATGTGAACAGAATGAAGCTGAAGGTAAATAAATAGTAATAGGAAAAGGATGAGAAATAGGAAAAGTATACACATTGAATTATCTAAGGGATGTAGTACCCAAAGAAGGTAATCTGAATGGAGAAATAATTGAGAGATTAATTAATGAAGCACGCCTATACCACATTCTTAACATTCATCGACAGAAAACAATAGAACAAAAATGATAGTCCACCGAGGCTCATCCAAGGTTGGTAAGATTTCTTCAACTCACTCTCAAAATAACAAAAATATTAGGCTGAAAAACGGGCTATCCCAAAAATAAAACAATTTGTTCCCATTTTGTTTATTTGAATAAGTTGTAATTCAAAAGATTCCATAAGTTGATACTTTAAAATTAAAACGATCAAAGATCATTGAACTCAAGGCGATTACTTGCTCATCACCTTTGTGTGAAGTTATTAGAAGAAATAGACATTATTTTCAAGACATAGCGGCCTTTATCAATAGGTAACTGCAAGCAAAACGACGGAATGAGGACATGCAAATGTATTCTTAATAACAGAAATTATGCCAATCAGATTCAGAGCCGGATTCAGTGAGATACATTTTAGAACGCTGTAATCTACAAACAATGAAGCATCTAGAAAAATAAATAATGTTTCATAAATACATGAATATAGTCAAAATTTTAGTAGGTTAGTCTGACTGACTGTTACAAATTATTGTTTGACACTTTGCCATAGAGTACATTATCTACTTTTTACTTCGGCATGACACTATATAACGTGGTTCAACTGACCATCAGCTTCACGAAGGTGCGACCCTTCCACCCGGGTCACAGTTAAAAGTCGACAACTGTATGTTTTTCAGCTTTGAAACCACTCCAAAATGACGGTCTCAGATGATATTCAATCGATATTTAATTAATTTTTTATTGTTCATTGGTTTTATTTGAAATTAGGTCTTCAACCTAGGATCTTTTAATACTATCGTAAAATTCAATGAACCGTGAAACTACTTCGGATAACTGATTGGATTTATAGTAAAGTGAATCAGCAAAGAGCTAGAACCAGATAAATTATGTTGATTTGTGATTTTAAATTTAATATCGCTAGAACAGAATCAAAAAATTAAAAGTTTCGTTAGCAATAATTTTATATTTAGCAGCAAAAATTTATAATGTAAGTACATTTTTCATCTGGAAGTGATTTGGTTCTTTAATAGATGATGATCAATTTCAGCTCAAAGGGATTATTTCCATTTAACCATGTATCAGCTGGAAACTATATATACCCTGTTAAAGTAAATAAGAAGAAAAATATTTTTGATCGCACTGATGGCAAAGGCAAACATCATCTCGAAGTGTCGTTCCAAATTATATTTATGAATTTTACGTCCTTAAAATAGTTGTAATAAAAACGAACCCAGTTGGAATCAAATACTGCTACAAACTAGATACAATACAATAGACGGCGCCATTGGAGAGAATAACTTATTATTATATATCATTTTAACGACATAGTAGACGACATGAACTATCCGGCTTAGTTGGTTAAATGCAAAATGCTATGTTAGCATGTTGCCAGCTCTCAACAGTTTTCTGTACCTAAACTTCCTTCAATTGATAATTGTCTCCAGCAGTTTTAAACACCTTATTATAGGTAATGATAATGCAAACTAAGGGAGCTTAGCAATTTTAGAAATTTTGAACCGATTGGTTTACCAAATTTTGTCTCGTTCATCCAATGCAGCACGCAACTGCTAAGGGCATTGTAAAATATATACAGGGTGGGGCAAACTTCTGACATCGGAGGATTACATCGTTGTGGTGATAGATAGAACTTTATAGTTTTGTGTGAGCTAAAACAGTTACTGAGGGCACATTTTGAAAATACTTTCGATTCTACAGGGTGTTCCAAAACCACGTAGCAGCACAAACTTACATTTTTTTAAATGGAACGTACTATATATTGTTTAAGAATCGAAAAGATCTCACCGAGAGCGTTACAAAAATATAGCACTCTAATATATTATAAGG
>CAJUYI010000623.1:136081-167270 GCA_910591695.1 Galerucella pusilla | reverse complement strand
AATTGTACTAACAAATTGTAAAAAGACTTATAGGGTGATTCATTTAAAAATTTTGAGATATTGCTTGATTTGCGTTTTGTTTCACCCTGTATTAAAGAAGCCACATATGAAAAAAGTATCTAATACTAAGCACAGCCAATGATGTGTGTACGACATTTGAACACAAAGACCTGTTGATTTATTTTAATTTAATGTTCTGCAGAGTGTTAAAGAGGAGGTCTTTTTTGCTAATAATTGGCCATATCTTTGTAAAACACCCTTATAATATATTAGAGTGCTATATTTTTGTAACGCTCTCGGTGAGATCTTTTCGATTCTTGAACAAAATATAGTACGTTCCATTAAAAAAAATGTAAGTTTGTGCTGCTACGTGGTTTTGGAACACCCTGTAGAATCGAAAGTATTTTCAAAATGTGCTCTCAGTAACTGTATTAGCTCACACAAAACTATAAAGTTCTATCTATCACCACAACGATGTAATCCTCCGATGTCAGAAGATTGCCCCACCCTGTATAATAGAAAACCAAGTTTTTCTGGTTTTTGGTGTTCCACAAATTTTTTCTGTTGATAATGGTACTGTTTTTACGTCCTTCCAAAAATTTAATGTCGCAATATAAGGTGCAAAAAATATTTTATAACGCTCGTTATCATCCCCAAGCAAATCACACAGAACGAACTAACAAAACAATTGTAACAGCTTTGAGATGTTATATTCATGAAAATTCGTCTCATAACAACTGGGATAATTCGCTACACAGAGTTGCACAAGTAATCAGAACCGCGAAACATGACGTTATGGGTTACTCCCCAGCTTTAAAATTCTGCTCGAAACTTTATTTCTCATGTATTCACATTGACTTCGAAAAGAGTATACTACGGTATCAATGAACTTCCAATAGTGGATGTTTCATATTATCATCCGTGTTACCACACACTATTTAATTATGTCTAAAGACAGAATAGACAGAGAATATATATCGTTATGGAAATAAATGGGCACTAGGAAAAAATCACTTATGGTTCATAGTTAATTACTTACTGTAAATTTGAATCGATGGTCATGTCGGTTCAATAAACATAATTTTAATAAGTTGAATAAATTGGATCTTATCGAGTGTTGTAATAGCGAAAATATAAACCGGTTTCTGGAGTGTTTAAATGTGAAAAACTGAATTTTTATTGTGATAACACATTAAAAAGTAATTTTGGTTCTTAAATATCAATATAGATATGTTAGTAAATCATATAAAATAATATGTAATCGATACCTCACTTACCATTTATAATAAGCATGAATCTCCCACTGCCCTTGTGAAGAAAGCATTCCTAGAATTACTACAAAAAAACCTCATGATTTAATACTATACACAGATACTTCCAAAACTGACTCCGGTGTTGGTTGTGCAGTTTCCACGAAGGATGAACTTATAAGCTCCTTCACTCCACCTTCAGTGTGTAGCGTCCACGCAGAAGAGCTCCAAAACTTTTTCAAGCTTTCAAAAGCATCTCCCTACCCCACAAAAATATTGCAATATGCACTGATTCCCTCTCCCCCATTTAGTCGATCAAATCAATCTTCAATAACCACCCAATTGTCCAGAACATACACGACATCTATCAAACTCTTGTTGCTCTCTCATCTGGCTTCAATCTCACATCGGAATTGATGGTAACGAAGCTGCTGACCGCCACACGAAAGAAACTGCCAATGGTAACAATCCAAAACACACTGTCCAACTCGCAACCGATCTAAAGATCCACTTCAAAAACGTGCATGACTGCACTTCATAATATTCATCCATCCACTTCTCCTCTCTCCCTTAACTTTTTAACACGGAGAGAGACTTCTATAACCAGAAGACTCCGTATCAGCCACACCAAACTCACACACGGAAATCTGATGTCTTCAGGAAATCGTCCCGTTTGCCATAGCTGTAATGACATAGTGACTGTTGAGCACTTACTGACGGACTGCAAATAATTTCCCGCTACATATCAGCAATTTGACCTAAGGCCTAACCTCAAGGAAATACTCCACTGCCCCACCGATATCAAGAAAGTTCCTGAAAGCTACTTTGCCGTAAAATATAATTTGAAATTTGCAAAATTTTATGTAAATATTTGTAGCCATTTTTTCTGTGCCATGGCCAGCGCTCTCGGGGCAATTCAGTCTTCTGATTTTGATGTCGCCAAGAAACTCAACATTAAGGCTCTTTATTTGTCTTAGCAGCCCTACGTGGCTGAATCCCGTGAAGTTCACCAGTTTGTTAGTTTGCTCAATAATCTGGGCGCTGTTCTGCTACATCTACTATCAGTACCCCTAAGGGCGAGTTGTATCAAACACTTGAACTCGGTTTAAAGATAACTGATGCTTAGACTGTGGCTGATTGATGTATTTATCATCAACAATTACATCAGTCTAAACATCGGTCATCATTAACCCGAGTTCAAGTGTTTGATACAACTCGCCTTTAAACTGTTTACTATAAATCCATCTGATCTCGGATATTGCTATGAAATTGCTGTCCAAATTTCAATCCATTCGAAAAATTCAATTGCAAAGTATGAATACAAATGGTGTCAAATATATCATGAATATGTTACTAAGCTGGAAATGTTGGAATCGTTGGCACAACACTGTTTTTACTACCACTACACCAACACATTACACTATCTTACGCGCGTTTCGATGACCACGTTATCTTCTTCAGAGACTGAAGGTAAACTAACATTATAGTGCTTCCTCATCCATATAATATTAATTGTAATTGTGTCAAATTGGTTAATCCGCTAGACCAAACTATCCTGAAAGTTAACAGTTCACCTTCAGTCTCCGAAGAAGATGACTTGGTGATTGGAACTAAGTATGCTTTATCTATGATTGGAACGTGCGTATGGTTGTGGCGGTATTGTGGACAGTGTTCAATGTCATAAATCTGAAAAGAAGACTTGATGAAGCTCGTGTTCGGTATAATAACTGATTTGCCTTTTTGTTTTCAGGTAAGCTTCGTTAACATCTTTGTCCAAAGTTAGTTGGTCGGGTAAGTTTATTGTTCATATTGTTTTTTTTTGTTATTGAAAAAGTACACAGTGTACCAAAAAGATTCAATCATCTTATATTACCTGTATAATTGGAAAAAAACTTTGTGTGACTCTTCTAATGAGGCTTGCCACGTTATAGAAAAATGATGTGAAAGTTGAAGTAGAAAATTGAAAGCTTAAATTAAAAAAAACACATTGATAAAAATCACATTTAGCCTGGTTATTAAATGAAGCCAGAGTTTCGAGAGGTGATACGGATATGACCAATTATGCGACTGAGAGACCATAATTGCCCACTGCCGAAGGCCTTGAATTTTTTGTGGGGTAATCATCAGATTATACAACGTAGGTTAGCTCTAGTACTTTTCCCTTTATCTTTTAAAATAACTGGTAGGGGTGATTGGGGAAGCTGACTCATCTAGCACACCCTGTACATGTGAACTACTTTCTTTGAAAACAATTTCGAAATCCCAGTTGTTAATACGAATAAGTGTTAGCAATTCATGAAATTAGTTTATTTATGATGGTCCTGTATAAACATAGGTTAATTAAATTGTAATAGAACGTTTGGTAAAAACAAAAGGTAAACAGGGAGAAATGCATCGTGTTGATTTGGGTTCAATATCCAATACTTTTTTCTTGTTTAATACAATCAAGAATATAAATCACTATAGTTCTTGCTTCCCACTTTATAGCAACATTAGTAAAATAACGAAGATTTCTCACAGTTTGAAGATTTTCTTTTCTGAATTCACTAACCATGATTTGTAAACCTAGATAGAGATCAAGACCTTTCTAACGGCAACTCAAAGTCAATATCAATTTAACCATCACACTTTGGAAATTTCTTTTGGCGCCTTCGAAACATTAACATAAACATTTGAAAGGTTTTATGACTCATAAAATATCGGGTTGTCATGGTCTTATCGATCACAAGTTGACAAAGGGGAACATTTCTTAAGGTTTTTCATTTTATACCCAGTAATTTTTGCTCAAAGTCACAGTCTATAGTTTAAGGGTTCCTAACTCTAAGAGTTCATACATACCTCAAATGTGGTTAGAATCCAAAAAAAGGGTTCAATAAATCTCAAAGTCAAACCACAATATATTTAATGTCCGTTGGGACTCAAAACTTGCAACTAGTTTCGGTAACAATTACCATCATCAGGCTGTCTGTAACAAATAGAAGATGGTACCCATTTGTAAAGATCTAGAGAGGCAATAAAATTGATGTAACAAAGTTGCGATCAAAAAATATTGTTTACAATCAAGTTGAAAATTAATATAAAATAATGAATCTCTTCTATAATGACAAAAGTTATGAGAAATTTAATTATCACAAAAATGTTTCTTAATATAACAAATCATAAAAGTTACCTGTATGAAATTTCACAACCGGAAGGGTAAGAACATCATTGTCAGTAGTCCATCAAGTAGTACTTTAAAGCGAAGTGAAAATATTTAATAAAATTGTAGAATGAAAAAATCTCAAATCAACTTAAGAGTAGGAGAGAAGAAAGTTGGGAACTATGTATGTTTTCTCATGAGAAAACCTTAAACATATGAAAACATCAAATTATGATGTAAATTTTTTTTTTTTGCTTTGGTTAGAGATTAAATGTTCAATAATAATGTTCCAACCTATACTATACTTTATGTTTGCTCATTGTTAGGTCTTGCATTGGAACAAAACTTTTCTAAATTCAATTATAAATATTATTCTCAAACTTCAGGTCTAACAATGGGTTCTAGTTTATCCCCTTTCCTAGCTGAAGTTTTCAAGAATAATTTGGAAGAGTTGTATTTGAATTCTAACTTTAAGAATAGGATCATATTTCATTATAGATATGATGATGATTGTATCTTACTTTTTAATGGAACACGTTTTGATATAGATTGTTTTCTTGATTTCATCAACAAGTTACAACAATCACTTTCTTTTGATATATACAGAAAACCAACTACAACTGATTGTTTAATAGATTATCATTCTTGTCATCCAATGTCACACTACTTGATGGACTAATGGCAATGATTTTCTTACCCTTCCGGTATTGAAATTTCATACAGGTAACTAACTTTTTTCATTATAGTAAAGATTCATTATTTTAGATTAATTTCTCTATTAATTTTTAACTTGATTGCAAAAAATATTTTTTGATCGCAGCTTTGTTACATCAATTTTATTGCCTCTTCAGATCTTTATAACAGGGGTACCATTACAAATGGGTACCATCTTCTATTTGTTACAGACAGCCTGATGATGGTAATTGTTACCGAAGAAAGTTGCATGTTTTGAGTCCCAACGGACATTAAATATATTGTAGTTTGACTTTGAGTTTCATTGAACCCTTTATTTGAGGGTTCCTTCCTGAAAATATACACATCTTCACAAAAATGTCGAAGCTTTTGTGGCGTTGTGAAAATGCCCTTTTGGCAGCACCTTAGTCTCACTGAGTTTACTTAACAAAAAAACATTCAGTTTACACTGAAGATGGCGTATCTATGCCGAAACTGGTCCACAAATGTGAGCCTAAAGTATAGTTGCTGATTAGTGATATATAATGAGCTGTGATTCAATCACTGATACCTACATTTTACAAATCAAGACAAACTATGACGTATCAATGTCTTTTGACCGAAGCTTACGGGATTATAGAGATTGTGTAATACTTCCTAAGTAATAATAATTTCAGTGTTTCTGCTTACCTAATCCGAAACAAGTTAAGTCACGATTACGATCCGCGATATTCAATGTAGTAGCAATACAACAAATTGAATGTCGTGATCACGCCTCATGCTCACATTAAATAATAACTGAAGTAATTAAAAATGTGGTGAAAAAATCACAGCTTCACAGAATCTGCATGTGCAATTTGCAGAAATTTTAATGGCTCAACGCACCTGAAAAGAACTTCATTCCATAAATCAAACATTTCCTTTTAAAGGAATTACGTCAGCTAATTAAATTATTTTTAAAGTACCATTAGCAGATATTTACTGTTTTAGAAATTGAATCGATATTGAAAGCTTTTAGTTCTGTGGATGAAGGTGATACGTAACGCGATAACGGTGGTGACCGGTGCATAGATGAGCGGTGATCGTGACAGGTGACTAAAGAAAGTTCTGCAAGCTGTACCGTGTAATATATCAAATAAAAAGGTTTATTGCGGAAATGTCAAATATCTATATGATCTTGAAATTTAGAGTTATTTATTAAAATAGGAGACAATAAACAATTTTCCTCATTATATTCAAAACCACTGAGCCTAAAATGTTGAGAGAGCCACACAACATAATTGTTTCTCTATAGATTACAAAAAACCTATAAAAAGTTCATGATAGTTGAATATAATTTCTAGATTTATCTTTGCTAGTTCACCAGCTGCGGTTCAAAAAATAGTGTTTTTCTCCAAATGACATTAAAAGCGGCCTTTTAATGACACTTGGCAGGCTTAAAAGTTGTACTCTTAATGCCTAGGCAGAAAAAGTCCACTTTTACTGCCTAGGCAGAAAAAGTTCGTTGCTAGGCAACCTTCCAAGTAATAATTTAAATCAAACTGGTTATTGAAATTGACAATGACATTGAGAAAACTCAAAATGATGCTGATGATAATATACTGGTTTTATTGCATTGAAACTACAACACGAAATTTTTATTTATTAGATATATTTATGGTGAATTGTGAACAATTATTTAATACAATTGAACTCAGTCCACTTCCCTCCTTTCCAGTAAAATTAACAACTTTAGTATCCACACTTGATACTCCGGAAACGCCAGAAAATATTTTATTGCCGATGTTCGACTTATTGGCTGGAGTCCTCAATATAGCCCTCCGCGACAGCGGAAGACTTCCATCCTCCATGTTGCTTCAACATTGTTATGTCCCCACCAGAATGCACCAGCAGAATGCACCAGCAGTTCTGCGAAAGCAGTGACCGGTATACTCTTTCGCATGGGATAGTCCCAGAAAAGTAGCAATTTCTTCTGGCATTTTACCGAATTTGTGAATGCCAATGAATTGATGATGTGCTTTACCGTTCGCATACTTATAGAAGACACGCCGATTATTTAAATTCGAGGGCTTGGAGGCTGCATATTTTCTGTAAACGCTTAAATAATCCGTCACTACAAAAGATCTTGATCTTTAGGTCTTAGTATTTGGTAGCATAATAAGCAATTTGTTGCCCATATCATTTATATCATCTGTTTTCATTTGCAAAAGCTCATCACATCTACAAGCCCCAGCGACTGCAACAATAAGTACAACCTAAAGTATAAATTGAAAATTGGTTCTTTAATCCATAATAGATCATTTTCAATATGTAACCTCAGGTATTTTGCCAAATCAATGTTATTTTTTATGTTCAGGGTAGCTTTCAACATCGAATAGGTAGACCATAACGTTGAAGGCTTCATTTTCTTTGAAAGATCGGAAAAATAGACAATCAGCACATTTTCAGAGAAAGATCCTATATTTTTCTTCTGTCTATATTCCATGAATCTGCTGTATGTGAGTTCATATACAGTTCTTTATTTTTCCGGTAAAAGGTTAAATTCCACATCTCGCGCCTGGTCTCTTATCTTAGGTGGTGTTAATTGCATCAATTCATCCTCACTTTGCAGTAAATCCATTTCTAACATGACAACTTTTCAAAATTGACAATGACAAAGTAAACAATAAACAAACGTCATCAGCGGTAAACATAGTAACGCAGGGCCCAGTTACCTTTGATAAAATAATTTAGTTATTTGGATATTGATAATGAAACGCAATTTAAATATGAAAAAGTCGATTTTGCGTGGAATTGCTTTTATGTCTAGTGAAACAAATAACTATTCTCACTTCCAAGTAACTTTTGTACCCCTATAGATTCTGATTGTCTCGCAGCTGTATCGGTCAATACGACTGAAAATTCACCTACCTGAATGATGTTTCTCTTTCTGCCCCATTTAAAATATTTTTTCCTCGACTACAACCTATAATTTAACGCTTAAATCTTTTTACCTGCCGAGAATCTCAACTACAAATTAGATCAAAAATTCTTCAGTAACATTTTGTTATAATTTGTCTCGACCACTTTAAATCCCATTTCGACCGAAACAAAACAAGCAACATTTCATGCATCGACCATTCTATCTACCGTAATTATTTATAAAATGTAAACATTGCTACCCTTTACAAGAAGCTCAAATTTTGTTAGTTTCTTACAATACATTTTTCAATTTCAACACGTACCAAGATATTCAACGAATTGAAAATAAAAACAAATCTAGATATATAACTGGAGGTTGATATAAAAAAGTGAATATAAATATTTTTTTGGTTCAATCCTTACGCTTTTTATTATTTCCTCAGAAGAGCATAAGGATTAGATAGATAGTTAGATTTTGTGAGGTGGCTTTTAGCCTATTTCACTGCGACCTTTTCAGATCTATTATGGTTAGCTATTGCATCGATGTGCAGTCCCATTGCATAGTCCGCCTCTAGCTCCTCGATTAGCTTCCAGTTGTCAGCACTATGCGTTTGACTTATGTGTTGCTGAATATTTATTAATCTGTGCATTACAGGTCTCGCTTCACCTTGTTCGCTTCACCTCGTATGAATATGTGTAGAGGTGGCAGATTCCTTAAGACTTTCATTGCAGCTGTATGAGTAGTTTTTATGACCCCTGTGACACACAGGCAGGCTAGCCTTTGTGTGTTATTCAACAGTCTTATTGCTCCTGCTTGCTGCGTATTTGTCCACCACCCCACGGACCCATAAGTTATCATCGGTCTGACATAAGGATAACTAAAAGGTAACAAATGAGTGAAATAGTATATTGTGTGGCAAGGTATGATACAACATCGAGGAGGTTATTTTGATGACCATGACACGCTAACGCTCTACCGGTATATAACCTGACGTAGGATCTGGTAGATTGAGACGTAACCTATGGCGTGAGGCACTCAATGAGGTCCCACTGCTGCAGCCAAATACGGACGCAATCTCACCACAATATGCCTTCCACAGGCCCTACAAGGTAATCATTAAATATAACACACAAGACACATCAGAAGAAGGCGCACTCCGCATCTTCACGGATGGCTCTAAAACCAATATGGGCTCAGGATGTGGAATTTACTCCAGATCTCTGAATCTAAACATCAAATGGGCGATGGGCTGTAGCTCACTGCTATCTACATCGCCGCAAAAGAGATTACCAAAAAAAAACACAGGTAATAAAATTCACATCCTTACGAATAGTAGACAAGCACCACTAGCCCTGAACAGACCACGTATCACATCAGGCCTAGTACTGGAGTATCTCCGGTCCCTGATCGAAGCCTGTAGCAACAACGAAGCCACTCTAGGCTGGATCAAGGGGCACAGTAAATCGAAAGGTAACCACATTGCCGACTCACTAGCCAGGAAAGCAGCCTCCCAAAAACTCTTGGGACCTGGCACTTTCATTGGTCTGTCGGCGTCGGCTATGATTGACCTAATAAAGGAACACTACCTTAATAAGTTCAAGGGTAGACGGGACGATGCAGAAGGTTGCAGGCTTGCCAAGGAACTGCTGCAGTATCCGGACAGCAAAGTAGCCAAAAAATACGTGACTATGAACGGACAGAACCTTCGGACAGCAACGGGTATTCTGACCGGTAACTGCCACCTACGAAAACACCTCGACAGACTGGGTCTGTCTGACACTTCACTCTGTGGAGGATGTGAACAGGAAGATGAGACTGTCGAACACATTCTTTTTGAATGTCCGACACTCTCTCAATTTAGGTTTTCCGCATTCGGTGAGTACAGGATAACACAAGCCAGCATGAGGGAGCTTACTTCCGGCGACATTATCGGCTACTTCAAACAAGTAGGCTGGATGACGAGCCAGAAGGAAGTCTGAACCTCGGAAGGATGCACAATGGGCCAATTTTATTGTGGCCTAAGTGCTGTGGGGGTCACCCACCCTTCAAATTCTTACAGATACAGAAGGTATGATACAAGACGAGCTCAGACGACTGAAAGTTAACTGATATTAACTAGAGTCTATGGCCCACACTATCATTTTAACATAACCCATATTGAAACCATGATGCAGCTCCTAAGTCTTTTCACCCAATAAATTTGTCGAAACAACCCCTTTTTCATAAAATAAATCAAGTGCTGTAACTGTAAGTTTATAGTATAGCTTTGACATTTCTTGTCTATAAAATATTGAATCTCTATTAAAAAGATAATTTAGAAGATCCGCTAGTCTGGCTCAATCCTGTATACCTACCTTACTTTATTGGAATCCGAAACTAAATTTTGTTTCTAATTATGCTCACAAAACTATTCAGTGATCGATCCATGCATAACAATGAAGAATAATTTTATTTAATCTTCTGATAGATGTTATTACAAAATTTAATAACAATACACTTACTCATCATTTTTAGCTAATAAAAAATGTGAAGGTCCATTAAAATATAAGTTGTAACATCTTATTTTCGAGCAAACAATAGAACATACTATTATATAATCCCAAAAAAAGAACTGTAACAAATTGATATAATAGAACTATTCTATTTGAAAAAAAATAGACCGCAAGTTTTCTGGTTCTCTTTAATCGATTCGTAAATGTAACTAGGAAGCATCTGGAATGTTAAGCATTGTTCTCTTTTTCATTCCACCAAAAAATGAAGAATGGATGAATTTTGTCAGGAGCAAATTCAAAACAAAAACTACGATACCTACAAGTGAAAGTCCTATTTCAGACTTTTTTATACTGGATGTACCAATCTTACAAGGTTATTAAGAAAAATAGATGAATTATTTTAGTTTACAATCAATAGGTATTCCAAAATATTGACATATGACTGTGGTATGAAATATTTCATTTAAAAGGAAAAAGGTCCGAGCTTTGATCCAGTCTGTACACAAAAAAGAATATAATTAAAAGTCAATCACCACTTTCCAAACTGAAGTGTTGAAATTTAAGAAATTGGAAAATCATGAAAGAAGATACCGTTCAGTTGCCGATTAGCCACCTCATCAAATATAAACACCATAATTATTACAATACTTTTGCTGCTATTTACGGTAATCTACAGGACGTTAGTTTACTCACGATTTCAAGGTAAAAGTGATCATATATTTTATAGCAGTTTGTATAACGAAGCAGAATCTTGCAACAAAAGACAGGCTACTAGTCTATTTAGACCAGTTATTGAATTTGAATGATTGCAGTATGGAATTACATTCATCCTTCATTAATAATAAAATATAAATGTATTGATCCTCAACTTTGTTTATTAAATTTGCTTCACTCTATTTTTGTTACTAAGTGTTTTTCAGTGCGAGAAACCTCAATTTCGTTCCACTTTGCAGACATTTTTCCGCGTTCATTCATTCATTCATTCAAGGAAATAGTAAGATTGATTTTACAATGCTCGATTGCGCCCCAATGAAATGAAATAAACGAAGGTAGAATTATGCTTTTTTGCTATTAAGACAGGCGAGTTTTATAAAAGTAAAAAACAGACGCTTCCAACTGTTGTGAAAATAGAATGCCTTTTTTTGTACAAAAGTGTATAAAATGTTACAATCATTTTTTTAGCGGCCTTCGCAGATGTTTCAACTCTCAGGTACAGGTAGAAAAGCGGTAACGAATTTATAACAATCCCGACATGGTTTCGGAAGAATGAAAGTATTTTTTCCAATGATAATACAAATATTTCCATTAATGTACGATACAAAGTGATTACTCTAAGCACTAGTGTCGAAACTGTATAATTTGCATACACATAGAGTGTTTCATAAATAATTATCCATTTATTAACTGGAGAAACCTACAGGCACATACGGATCTACAGTGACAGTCAAGCTGCCCTTAAATCACTTCAGAGCTCTTGGTAACATCTCGGCGGGTAAGGGAATGCCGCGAAGAATTTAGAAGACTGGCGACTCGTAACAGTGTAACACTGGAGTGGGTCCCAGGTCACAAAGGAATCGCTGGCAATGATAAAGCTGATGAACTCCAAGAGCAGGATCGTCAACCCTGATGAACGGACCCGAACCAGCTGATGTGGGCATTCCCAGATACTCAACCATATAGGTTATGGTTAAAAGGGTGGGTGAAAGAACAACACAATAAACACTGGAGGAATACGGCCAGGCAAACACATGGGAAGAAATCTATGGAAGAACCATCAGAAAAAGTAGCGAAAGAACTGCTCTCAATGAACAGGAACAAACTAAGCACCATTACGGGGCTACTTACGGGACACTTTCCCACGAAGAAGCACCTGAACAAAAAAGGGTTATATAACGGAGACCTTACATGCATAAGATGCAAAAAGAGCACCCAAACAGCTCTGCACATATCATCAGAAAATATCATGCAACTGTGAGACGCTGGACCTCCGGAGGCAGAAACTGTATGGTAGACCCCAAATGACTCCAGAAGACTTCTACAACCAACCAACAGAGAACCTGTATGAGCTAATACAGGGAATGGATTGACTGGATAGGCTTTAGTCAGAGCACTAGGAGGTTCCACAATAAGCCCAGGTGGCTGGAGTGGCGCCGGCGAAGGGACGGCTCTTTAAAAAAAAATCAAGAACGTGTCACGGGACACACGGTAAGAACTTTAGTACCCTTTAAGCAACAATCAAATCTATGGATTGTAGGTATAATCGATTATTTTTAATCGATCAACAATCGATTAGATTATTATCAATTATCATCAATTGATTGATAATCGATGATTTTTGATCGACTAAATGATTGATTATCAACAATAGATTAAATAGTCGATTAACAACAATCGATTATCAACAATCGATAAGTAATCGATTAACCTCAATCGATTAATAATCGATTATCATCAATCGCTCATCAACAATCGATTTATAACCGATTGTATATAATCGATGAATATTCGAATATTTCCAATCTATACGAAGCCGATTGTTTCCAATCGATCAACAATCGATTATTATCAATTGATTAATAATCGATTATTTTTGATCCATCAATCGATTATCCTTAAGTTTTAGTTGTAGAGTAGTAGATGAATTATTTCGTTACAAAATTCTGTCCTCGGTTTTTTTCTCCAATCTATCGATTAATTTAAAATCTTTGCAGCATTTATTTTAGTTTAAAACGGACGTGCGTAACTGTAAGGTATATCTATATATTATCTATTATTATACTATATTATCAACATTTGTGTAAAATTTAAACCCGAGACATCGATATATGGCGGCATTACAGTTTTCTCTAGCCTATGAATCGCTGCTTCGTGAACACATAATGCAGGCACATAACGCAGCAACGTAACGGTCAGATCCTAACGTAAGGAACTGAAGTTCTAATAAAGTTTTGAAAAAGATCAATCTTGCAAAAAATTATGGAGATAATAGTAAAAAATGTATCCGAATAAATTCAATAATATCACCAGCACTGCGAATACCAGCTTTGCATAGAATTTTAATGCAGCATCGGTGGTTAAGTGGTAGAATGCTCGCCTGCCACACGAGCGGCCCGGGTTCGATTCCAGGCCGAAGCATAGTAATCGCTGCTTCTTAAACGAGAGAGATAGGCTCAAGGCACATAACGCAGCAACGTAACGTAACGGTCAGATCTTTTGCGAATAACCCCCGGTCGCTTCGCTCCAACCTAACTTAAAAAACTAAAGTTCTTAAAACTGGAGAAACCTAAACATATGATATGGATATATTTAACGTGAAAGAACTTTTCTGTTCGAACTTTTAGATATGTTACGATTTTTAATATTTATCACCAAAGGCGTGCGATAGGGAAGTAACGTAGGAAAATACGGATATTGTGAAACATTCAAAACCTTCAAAAAACACACAGAATTTTCGTATGACTTTCCCAAATGGCATTAACATACCTTGCTCACCTCTTGGAAAATAATACCGAAGATGTCAATCTATTCAATTACTTATATGAAATGTTATGAGGATATATATCATAATGTTAAATTCGACGTATCGTTTTTAAAATTTCCTTCACCCAGGATAATTTCGAAACTAGTGAGTTTTATTAACGACTTGCAGATTGTTTGGTCTTATTACATCATGACGTTACAGTTTGAAAATGGCTTTCAAACATGCTCCCTAGATTAACTATCAAAAACTGTTTTCAAATCTGTTTTACTTCCAAAATGCTTTGTCAGTAAATAGAACACGAATAATAAATACACTTTCGTTTTAGGAACAACATCTTTTTTACGAGTAAGTGGAAAATGGCAAAAATATATTTTAATTGGACATAAAACGTGATCATAGTAGTTATTAAAGGAGAATTCAGCCTGCGGAATCGTTTTCTTTTATAAAATATGTTCTTTATAGGGATAAAATAAAATACTGCGTGTTCCATTAAAGAAAGTTGTATCATTTGCTGTATTCCTTAGCTGTGGTACGCCACTGAAATGAAAACTATCCCATAACTTCACCGCACGCCTCTGAGATAAAATCCTATAACTCTTCCAGCAAATAAAAGCAAAAAGTTGTCAAAGTTTCATAGTATCTTATCGAATTAGCGGTACAGCAGCGCAGGAAATACGAACAAACAGAATATGATAGTGAAAATATTCAATGATTATATTATAGTAATAAGCAATAATTGCTCAAGAGTCTTTCGAAAATAATATTCGTGTTATTAACTTAAAGAAGGATATTCAATTCTAAATCGCTTAAACAAAAAGATCGAAACGGTAGATCAGAACAGTAACTCGCCACTTTCCACTAGTGTGCGTTGGAATCGCGTGCCCCTTCGTCTGTCAACGGCTCGCTGCCGCAGTCTTGACCGGCATTTGTTACGCAGATGATCGTTATTCATCTGTTCGCGCCCGAAATCGTGCTTAAACAATCGCGGATCGACGGTCGATACACGCTTTCTTCCGGATTTCGGAACGTGGATGTGAATCAGTGTCAGTGATCAACTTGTGTTGTTAAATATTGGATTACGCGAATATTTTAACCAATTAATGGCAAGTTAAACTTGTTGTGTTTATTGTTGATTTGTGGTGGTAACTCCATAAAAATCAGCTTGAAGTTTACGAGCACGTGTGGGTATCTGTCAAAAGTCAAATATTTGATCATTACACCTATCTATTAACTTAATTTTTACGAAAATAGTAATTAGAAATTTGGAGTACCTAGAGCTCTTGGGACTAGCATTCTAAATTATATGGAAAAAAAATGTTGCACTGGTATGTATACTCAACCAACCCCCGCCCTTCTCGAAGGGGGTGGTGACTGTGAAATAATCGTAAATATTCTTAAATTTCAAAATTTCACATAATTTTTCACGTAACACCTAGAATTTCATTGTGAATATTCCATTCCTCTTTTTGAAAAACTTCATGTGTAACACAAATTATATAAAAAATGAAATTTCAGGTGTATAAGTGAAAAATAACGTAGAATTTGATACCAAATTTAAAGAATCATTTTTACGATTATTCCACAAAGTCACTCCCACCTCATGCTAGGTGTAGTGAGCAGGGGGTGGTTGAGTTAGGTTCAAATCAAAGATATCCATCCCCAATACATCACTGTGCAAATGTTTTTTCTTTTTTTGACCGATCAATTGTAATCACCCATGTTTTCGAACTAAATTCTTGCACTAGGTATTGAAATATTTTTTAATTTCATTCAAAGACATCTTGAATGTGTCGTGCTTTAAATAAAACTGATCAAGTTTTTCCTGTCTAAAAAATATCCAGCATTATATATCTCACGCTTATATTTGTCTACCAAGGCTCACATATTTGCTCCTGTCATTCACATTGATTATTCTAGCGAATACAGGGTTTTCCAGGAGTTCGTAACAAAAATAAAAAGATTTCAGAAGGTCCTCACTCCTTATATGCTTGAAAACTTGGGATTTGATAATTGGTTTTCATTCATATTTATCAAGCAATCTGTTGTTAATGAAACAACATTCCACTGTTCATAAACACCATAAATGCACACTTTCTGGCATTATTAATAGATCTGCTCTACCTTTGTGAACTCAGGTACGGAGTAAGCTCATTGAGTGATAATAAATTGTTGAATTCTAAATTTTTCCAACTTCTTGAAGAAAAAAGCCTCTTCTTGTGACACAAGGATGAAATTAACAGTTTGAGGGATTTGGACAATTTAATGTCGCTCTGCACCTCTTACTACACTTACAGAGGAGCTTTGCAGACTCTTGAACTGGTGCCTTGCTAGTGAATGGAAGATCGCGAGTTTGTTATATACTAAGCGAAGCTATGAATATGAATCACAAAAGTAAAATCAATCATCTGAATGATTTATATTAGATTCACTTGTATGTTTTTATGTACGGTACCCTTCGTGCGCGTGCACTTGGCTGGGTATTTTATATCTATATCTTTCATGGGTCAAAAGTACCCAAATTTGAGATTTTCCGAACTTCCAAAATTTCATCTCTAAAAAAAAATCACTTTTTCGTGAAAAGATGTAGGACCTTTTTTATTTTTTTTTTCATTAGAATTTAAGTGCTTCGACAACTATGGCCATTGGCACTAAACAAAAGACAAAAAGACATATATAAATACATACACTATCTTGAAACATAAAATATTGCTCTAGTTTATATTTTGTGGTATAGGTTAGTTGTTTTGAGGAATTTCAATGTCTTCGGGATTTCAGCGGTGCAGTATAAAGGCTCTCTCTGTTTTGGTCTTAGGTCTAGGCGCTTATATGTAATGGTGTATTCCTGGCAGACTGTGAAAATATGTTTAACGGTTAAAGCACTATTGCAGTTACGGCAGACGGGAAGGTTTTCAGAAGACATCTAGTAATCATGTGTGTATCTAGTATGGTTGATTCGCAATCGTCTGAAGACAGCAGCTTCTCTCCTGGTTAAGAAATCGAGGGAGAGACAGTCGATTAATGGTTGTATATCGTAAAGGGCTGTTTTGCTGTTGTGTCAATAATTTTGCCAGGACTTCTTGACGGACTTTTTGAATAATAGTTTCATGTCATCTGGGAGCTGGAACGTTGTTGTGGTGATGGAAGAAGAGGCTTCTTTAGCACGATGGTCAGCGTTTTCATTGCCAGTAATTCCAATGTGAGATGGGAGCCAGATAAGACAAACTGTTACATCACGAGCTGAGAGAGTTTGATCGATGTCATGGATGTTTTGAACTATTGGATGGTCAGTAGATATAGTGTTGAGTAAATTAATTGAGGAAAGTGAATCGGGACAAATGGCGACCCGCTTGACAGAAGAAGAGATTTGCTTGAATGCTTGGAAGATGCTATACAACTCACCAGTGTGAATGCTACATGTTGGGGGCAACCGATAGGAACCTATTAGTTCGTCGTTGGTTGTGACGGAGCAGCCAACACCAGAAGACGTTTTTGAGGCGTCTGTGTAGAGAACTACATCATATGGTGTTTTTTCCAATATTGTTTTTATTTTTATTTCAATAAAGCATAGATCTTCGTCCGATTGGAAAATAACAATTCCTATCAATTATTTGAACAATTTCCGTTTAGACCATATGGCACGGGGCTGCCCTATGCATTCATATCATCAGTAAAGCAATTTAAAAAAGATCGCAATGAAAAAATTGAGGTGGAATAGTTTTTGGCTCGGTCTTTGGTACTCATGCGCGTACTTTTTTGACACTATATTTTTCCGACTTTCCAGACGTTCTATGTCGTTGATACCTTTAAAATTAACGTTTTGTCGAACACTCTTGTTTTATTGTTTTTTATTATGCAACTAAATCGCAATTTTCCACATCGATTATTTCGGGATTTTTAACGGTGATTTTTGTAGGGTGCGGCTATTTCTTGCGTATTGTATAATCGTGATATATATATACACCTCTCACCCACGTGTGTATTTTTGATTTGTATTTGTGAACCTGTCCTCACAATTAACAATAGAACACATGTTGTGTTCTTTCTTGAAGGTGAATTCGATCACTTTACGATTTGAATTGAATGAACCGTGTTTCGTTTGTACGTTCTACATTTCGGCAAATTTCTGGTTTGAAAATTCTCTGACATCTTGCGTATAATACCATCTGTCGTCCGTTCTTGTCCGATTATTAATTTTATTATTCTTTTTTTTGTCATCTGTTGAGAAATTTGACCAAAATATTCTTTTACTTTCATTTTATTGTTTTGACATAGAGGAATACCAATGATGGGTCGTCAATCTAAGTAGAGGTCTTAGATATGTCCTAGCAGGTATTCCAGCAATATTTTTGAAGTATCCTTGAAACTACCTCTAAAGTTATCTTGGAGGTATCTTTGAAGTAACCTAACGGTATCTTAGAAGCTGTGCTTACCTAAAACTTTAGGCGGGTTAGGGATATGTGAGAAACTTGAATGTGATGGGACACATAATGTTGGTTCAGTTTTTGAGTTTAAAATGTAGGCACTTTCTTGAAAACAGGTCGATGGACATGTTTCACTGTACCTTGTTAACAAACAGTTTTTCTATAAAAAATAAGCGAATGTACCTCAATAAACTGCTTTAATCGTCTCTGTTCTGGTGAGATTACTCACTATTCTAGATATGTCTGTGCCTTCCTCTTCTTTTTGACCATATTTATTGTCGACTTTGTGATGAGATGACCATGTTAACTAACATTTGATTGAGACTCCAATTTTCTTGTCCAAATACCTGTCTCTTCTTCAATTCTACTCAATGACATTCTTTGAGTTTCAGCATTGCACTTTTTCGCATTTGTCGAATATCCTCGCGAATATCATCAAGAGCTAGTACGAACAGATTTTATATTTCTCCCAATCAATTGCGAGTGGTGAATTGAAAAAATTGTACCTGCAGTATGACCGCCCTGACCAGGATGGTATAGCTCGTCTACGCCTAGCAAACGTATACGACTTCTTAACTATTTCACCAAATATTTCACATATAATAGGAAATCTATACTTATGTCTATTTTTTCCACCTATATTTTCTATCAATACAACTCTGCTTCCTTGGCATACTTTTCCAAAACTATTGGCAAATGCATCAAACTATAATTTTCTTAGATATTTGACCTCAATTTCACCTGATTGACATAAAGAGATTGAAAATATAAAAACAATCTAACAACTTGTAACTGTAAATAAGTGGAATAATATGTACTCAGTATAGTTATGTAATTAAATAGTCTTATATGCAAGTCTTGGAAGAAAAATAATTGGATTTCTTATAAGAAGTAGTTGATGATAAGCAAAAAATAGGATCGTACTTATTTGTTAAATTTAATCGAGAATATCATAATTGACACTCTCTTAATTCAACTTTAATTAATATTTTTCATTTTATGATAAAGTAGAGTATAATAATCACAATTATTTGAGCAAATAATTGGTGAAATTGGGCATTCATGTCAGTATTCAAAATGTCATGGTTTTATCCTAGATTATATGACCATATTTCTTTAAAATTCAGTTGTTGCACTTAAATTCTCTGTAACAGAAATTTGTTCACCTAAGGTTTCAGTATGGCAGTATCAAAAACTATGTATGCACTTTTGTGCTTGTGCATGCACTGCCCCAAATTTTGAATTATATTATGTACAGTTGATAATATGGGAAATCAAATCAAATTTACCAAATTGTCCTACCGTATTTATTCATGCCATACCATTATATGATTTGCTTTTTTTCTCTTTTGAATCGTATCCACATGATAATGAACAGATCCTCTTTGAATTCCACCTTTTGTTTTTGAGCGCTAATTCAAGCAAAATGAAATGAATTGTCGCTTCTTACTTATCTTGAACCAGTAGTACTGGGGAACGGGAGCATTATTAATTGCCCCTATTCCTAAGTATCCTATACCCAATCGACTGGCTTTTTCTGTATTTGAACCATTAATTGACTCCCCTTCAGTTAATGGAGAATACCTTGAGAATACTTGTAGTGTTTTATATTTCACCACAGCAGAACTGTTAATTAACATTGTTACGACAAAACATTGTTTGAATCGCTTGTAAATCGAAATCTAGCTTTCGCTAAAAACAAATACGATTATTCCCATTTTTTGTACATGAAATTTAATCAAAAAACAAAAAATCGCTTCAGAATAATTCCACCTAAATCATGTCGGTTAGTGGAAAAATATTCAATTGTTAATCAATTGCGAAAAATAATCCTGAAATTCTTATTCATTATTTATTTACTCATTTTAAATATCTCTGTAACTATTTTATGGCACTATTCAAAATGATTAAAGTAATAATTCATATTTGTATGGTTTCGAACGACCCCAGCATGCAATAAGGAAACCATTTTGGAGTTTATGCTAATCCTTTATAGTGGGTTAGCCAGTACTATTGAGATAATGTGGTTATTTATCTCATATATATAGCAACATTTCCACCCACAAGAAAAATATAATTAATATAACATTCTCTGTGCTACATCAATTCCAATTCATCCCTTCACTCCTGTAGCTTCAATTCCATCCTTGTTCTTCTCCATTTTCCCTCAGTGTCGCTCCAGTTTTCATGTTATTACTTATCATTTCAAGGAGAGTTTGTGATAACATCTGTGATTCTGGAAAAAGAGGCAAAATATTGAGTATAACATCCATTGTCGCTGTCGAGCTGCTTCCCATACTTGCTTCAGTAACTTACTATTTTTTCAAAGCCTTTTGTACTATTTGTACTTGTACTTACTTGTTTTTTTATATATTCACATTTATAACACTACCAAAGATGTGAGTTTTGAAGTAAGTTCGAGTGCTTCTAGTTTATACATGGTGTGCTCCTGTCACTTTTCAAAACTTTATAACTCCAGCATTTCTCGTTCTGATATACAAACCGAAACTTGCCATCCTTCTTATGGGTTTCAAGTAATTTTGAGCTTCAATATATTCACAATGACTTCCATGTGACCCCATGACTGAGCCTAGGACTGTAATAGCTCCTTTAATCAATATGAATTGAGTTAAGATTTACAACCAGCTTATAATATATAATAATATCCATAACTTACATTGAAATAATAAAAATAAAGTATAATATTTTATGCAAATACTTGACTTTTGATATACAAACGTACGTAGTGTTTATTATTGAATATTTACTATTTGTGGAATCTGCACGTATTTATGTTATAAACGAAGCAAACTGTTTCTAATCAATTCCACCATTTCATGAAATAATTATCAATATGATAAACTGAAAATTTCATATTTTTTCATTAATAGTTGAAATACTCAAAAACAATTAGATTTATTGATAACATAATGTTTTACAAACTCATTTTAAAATGAAAACATCAAAGTGTTTTTATCTTCAGCAAAAGGGTGTTGAATATGTAGAGTGGAGCGCCTAGTTTGCTCCCCAATATCAACAGAAATCTATTTGAACAATAAATCTGTGATAAGCTACTATTTGTGTAGTGCTTGATGTTTCAATTTTCAAAATTAAATTGTTTTTATATTGAAATTTTGTAATATGAAATAGTAGTACAGATACTCCATTTTATTATATTTATTTGTAAAAATTTTATTGATTGAAATAGGTTGATTTTATCACTGGAGTTGCCACCTTTAATTAAATATCAATTAAGCAATATTATTTCGTTTTGAAGCACAATTACAACACAAAAACCCGTTAAGCTGGTGCCCAATCTTATTCATAATAATATACTTTTTTTAAACTTTTTCTTATAGTCCAATTTTATTTTTCTTCGTTCGAGATATTGAAGGACAAAAACTTGTTTATTATTTAAATTTTATTATAATGCGGAATTAATAACAGTTATTAGTTTAGAAATGAAGGTTATGTTCGCCAGATCTCATATTAATGTTATTTTTCACCAGCTTCCAATTTTTTGCCCAAATTAAAATGTGAATGTTGATATTATCGAGTCTTAAATTTGCTTCTGTATAATAAATTAACAACTTAAGCATAAGTTTCTTTTTAAAAACATCTTATAGTCCAAAATATCTTGAAGTTTCATTGGCTCAGTACATTGATATTGAAATAAATACTAACAAAATTAGAGATATAATTTATTGTAAATAATAATTCTCTTGGATTTAAAATTGACAAATATTCCAGTGAATAGTCCAGCTTCATGTAACCTACAAATTTGTTTCAAATGTATGTAGATGTGTTTCTTCAAAATGAAAAAATATTACAAGAATGTTGTCGAAGAGTGGAACTGTTTATTATATTACGACAGGTGCTTCGGAAGGTGTCGCGGAATGTACGGGCTCCGAAGTCAAAAAGTGGATCACTCCACAGTAGTAACAATCTAGATAAAGTTCGTTTGGTTTTTGTGAATCGATTATCAATCACAGCGTACGATCTTGAATAGATATTAAATAATTCGATTATCTCGGTACAAAGAAATTTGAAATATTAGAAAATCATAATAATTATATACGATATTTCATATTTTTACTGCCTTCATATTGCATAATAAAAAATTAATTACAAATAGTGTTCTGGAGCTTCGTATCAGAAACTGTTTAAAAATTTTCCATCACGCACTTAATCAACGAGCTATGGGGCTCTAAAGTTATAAATAACATGATTGCCCATTTATTTTATTTCCAAACAGATGGAATTTCACTAATTTCCAAGAAGCTGTTTAATAGTTCTAAATAAATAACCATTGTCAACACCCAACCTTAGAGCCTCATTGTTCTTTACCGAAGGGGTGAGGAAATATTATTTTGTTGATTATCATCACCAGAGATGGAATTATTACCCTGAATACAAACATTTTGTAAATTTTCTTAAATTGTATAATTGGACATACTTAAAGCACGAATGTTGTCAAGAGCGATGTATGAGTGATAACAAAGAACTAATATGAATGTCTGAATATGGTTTTATAGCGCTCTCAAATTTAAAAACTCTTCAACAAAGCCAAAGCTGTCCTTTAGTATACTTAATTATTATTATTTTTTCCGATTTTTCCATTTTGAGAACAATCACCAAGTGGAGCTGATACAGTATCTTCAGTAACAAAAATTTAAGTCTAAATTCAAATCATCTTCTCAATTACAGTTTCCTGTCTGCCTTGTTGTATTTAGTAAAGACTGTTACCAATAAGAGATATCGAAGATACTACTAGATTTGAACCCAGGATTGTGTTTAATAAACCCTACAAAATACAAATAAAACAGAACACAGGGTCAGATTAAGTGGAGAATGGGTAACAATACCAGCGTGGTTCAAACAGAACTGGCTGGTATCTCAATTGCCACAAGAGAACTAATCAGAAAAGGAATTTCTGGCCAAAACATAACAATCTACACTGATAGTAGACAAGTCCTATTAGCCTTGAATAGACAACGTGTTATATCGGGGCTAGTACTAGATTGCTACCAAGATTTAGCTCATTCCATTTAGAGATGGGATGGAATCAAAGGATGCAGTCTTGCTAGGATCATCCTAGGCGACCCGGGGAAGCTGGCGCCGAAGAAATATTTGACGATGACCAGGAAAAACCTACGTTTAACAGTAGGATTTCTGACTGGCCACTGTCAACTAAGGAAACACCTCCATACTATGAAGCTAGGGGACACTCCTCTATGCAGGATGTGTGAACAGGAAGATGAATCGGTCAGGCATGTTTCATGCGAGTTATCGTCTATAAGAGAGTGTGTGTTCGGTGAGTCTTGGCCTACAACACCTGCCGATATAAAAGAGATGTCTCCTATTGACGTGTCCACCTTCCTGAAAAGGACAGGATGGACGATGACCTAGGAGGACAACTCATCGGGAGGCTGTACAATCGGTCACATGTGACCTGAGTGCTGTGAGCCTACACTCTCCCTCTGTACTTTACAGATACAGATAAAGAGATATTTCTAGATTTTATACTATTATAACGCATTACAAAGTTTTTGAATTATCTTTTTCAAAAACAATGACCGTTCAACTTGAAAGAAACAACCAATCCCAGGCTATATGCCTCCACAGACATTTATCTACATTTCTAGGTTAAACCTCGAGTTATATTGAGCTGGTATTTCTACAAGATATAACCAACCATTCTGGCTTGTAATTAGGAGGGACAACATCACTTGCAGACCGGTTTGCGTCTCATCAGTGCAAGGTAGATGTTCTTCGTCCAGAAGATCTGAGAACTTGATTAAAAACATAGTAAGGCGGTGTAGTAGTATAAAATCTTTGATTTCTAAATTCAGTTTGTTCTGTTGATTTATCCAAAGTTTGATAAGTTACGGCCTCGAGACTTGTTCATCGCAATCTTTAACACCTAATACTGACAAAAAAATTAATATTATTCCATGATATAACTCCTAGTAATTGTAAAGAATGACAATTCAATCTCCTGATAATATTTTTCAGTAAACATTTATTTGTAGTTAGACATAACAGAATTCCGATCAGATTATTATCAGTGAGTCCATCAATCAATCAATCGACCGGTCAATTAATCAATGTTGATTTTTATTGCGATTGTTCTGTTATATCTGCTGTTAGTGATAAAACAATCGCTTGGATGAAAAATAATAAATCTACCACAGCATTGTGACATTAACTTAGTATGGCATAATACTAAAAAGTAGTTGTTACAGTCAATTTATTTGTTTATTCACCAGCGGAGATTTATCGGAAAAAAAGGACACTTCACGCTCCATCTGCTATATAGTAGTTCGTACAACTAGGGTGAACATTATGCCGACGCATGCTTGGTAAGCGATATGTTCAATTGCTTTGAAAGCGATCCATACTTCTTGTAAAGGAGATTTTAATCCACCAGATATATTTCCAACATTATCAATGTCGGGTTAAATATGAAAGTTAGTGATATATATGATTGAAATCAGAATATTAATTGTCCATGTTTCCCGTATTTATTTAAATATTCCAATATCTGACCCAATTCCATGTGATACGGAATTGTTTGGGACTTTTTTCCAGGATTGTAGCCTCTCCAGGTCAAATGTTCCCTATAGGTACTTCTTTGTATTTTGCTAACAAAAAGTTTGCTTCCTCTAAGACTGGAAAGAATGTTGACTGATAAGGGCTACTAGTCTTTTCACATAAACGGTACAACCAACAGCACAAGCCTCAATGCTGAGGTGCCGAAGTCTCGACACCTCTAAATGGCGGTGCCGAACCAATTAATCAATCAATCGCCACCAGGCTATCTGTTTCTCCTGTTGGAGGACCCAAGAAATAGGAATCTAGTCTACTTTAGATGTAATACCCCTGGTGGAATAAGGAGAGCATGAGAGCAGTGGACTGTATAAATTTTAGTGATGATTGAAGATGTTGCGTTGCAGGTTCAAAATTGCATGGTAGCGTCCCTTATTCTCCCATTGCGGATAGCGTTGAGCGAAGCGCGAAGGACCACTCGGAAACCCGAGAAATGAAAATACAAGTCAGATTATAGATCGGAGTTTAATTTAACTCTAATAACCTAACATAACCAGAGAAGGTGATAACATGAATTAAAGCTGATGAGTGAATTGGTAAAAAATGAATTGAACAGTTGCAGATTACGAACATACGAACGAAAGTCACTTGGCAACAACGCGTGTATAACTTTAACGTATTTTTTAGCACTTACTCCCGGCACTTCAACTATACAGTAAAAATATGGTACAGTAATTACTATTCGTCGCGAATTTACGAGAGATATCACTTGCAAAATACAAAATAGCGGAAGAAAATGTTTCTATAAGTAGCAGACAGATTAACTGTCGATTTAAAGCGGGAAAAGCGTTAAGCGGTAGTTCCAGAGCGATGTGGACACTACGAGTACTCAAAACAATACTGATTAGCGCGGGGTGAGGGAACTAAAAGCTAGCTGACCGATTTCCAAAAAGAATAGAGAGTGGAACGGCAGTTCGTCTTACATTAGAGGTGGGACCTTCTGAATAGAGGAGCCTGGAGAAATTTATTTCTTGGAAATTTCTCCAACACCAAAGCTCATGCAATTCTGTGGCACCAGAAGTCTGCTTCGCTCCAAATAATCGTGTTTTGTGTATTTGGGAAGAGAGGAAACGTTGGTCCCCATATGAAAATTGGGGATGAAAATGACAATAATGATCCTTTGAGTGGTTTGCGGTGAGCTGGATATAAAATGGGCACTGATTCAACTACAATTGCGTTTACATAAAACAACAAATATACGGGCAAGGATGAAAAAATAACCATTTCTCGGTCTCTTGTGTATTTCTTGTTCTTGTAATAATATTTAACAATAAAATCTGCTTCACCTGTAGCACTTAACTAGCTGTTATATTTAATGCGGTCATGCTTTTTATAGTCTTGTTTTACCATTTTCAATCTCTCGCAGCATTTTTTAAACTTTGTTTACTGTAAAAATTATACTTTCACGAATAGGTGTTGATTTTCTTTTAGTATGTAATTACTACATCGTTCATTGCAGGATTTTATGTGGTGGGATAAAAAAATCACTGATTTGCATACTTTGAAATCCATTTATTCCGTAGATACTATAGTTTCATTAGAAGTGTGAAAAAGCTGTGATAATAACTGTTTCTTCATTGGAGTATCTCTGATACTTTTATACCTCTTACACCGCTAGTCTTTTTTACTATTTCTTTTTTTAAGCACAAAATTCCATCGCCTCTGCATGTTACATTGAATGAATCAATAAACGAATGAATTTATTGGAGTCTTATACCACTGCAAACAAAATTAAGTCTATTGTACCCGTTTTTGTGTCTATCTCACCACATCCCTTAATCTTATTCCTTCTACAAAGTTTAGGATCCGTTTTATATAAACTTCAAAGGAATGTTCATGGTCTAATGCCTGGATATCATCAAAAGCTTTTCATAAAGGTTTTGTACGCAATGCATATTCAAGAACTTATTTGTCTTATTAAATAAAAAATTGCGATGTTAAATACTATTCGGCCATAAATAAACTATTTTGATAAAATTCCCTGCTTTAATTAACGAAGATTTACAATTTCAGTTTCGGAAAACTTTATCAATTTATCTAAATTCCATATACTTTAAATACCAGATGGTGTCCGGTATTTACCAGGATTAAAAAAAAAAAACAAATTAGATGTAAATGCCTTCACAATAAAAAACCTCTTAAATTCAGTTCAATTTTCTTAATGTCCCGGAATAATTGGTGCGGCTGATGATTATCTTCACCTACAACGTGGTCTTCTGGTGTAGTAAATTTATTTAAACGCATTACAAACCCACGATGTTTTAAGCGATTTAAACATCAGAACTGCAAACGATCGACTGAAAAAATACGTGCTTAAATCGTTAGTTTAGCTTTGATGCAAAAGAAGTATTTGCTTTACATGAAATTTTATTATTTTTTATAATGAATGTTCATTATCTGTGTTTTTCCCTTCATTTCTTTTCTTCTCTTCATATTTTCTTTGTTATTCATGTTTTATTCCTTTTTAATGCCACGTATTTGCACTTTATGTATCGTGCTATACATAGTTTCTCATCGAGCTTTTCCTAATGATATCTCCATTAAATATTTTTATGGCAGCAGCTGGTATTTCACTAATGTTTGACCAGTCTTTAACACCAAAGTGGTGATTATCAGCTCACTTCACCTCTCAACCAAGAGTTCTGCTTCATTCTTTAGATCAAATTCTTCCATATCTTCTTAATCAATTATAAAGATGGTTTCAATTTTGCCCAAGGCAATAAAAATCATTTTTTGATCATTTGCAAAGCAACTGGCAACTGGCAAAACTGAACAAGAAGCCAATAAAATACTTCAAGAAGCCCTAAATCAAGTCAATGCATGGACGAAAAGCTGGCGCATTGGACTTAATGAAAATAAATCAGTGCATGTAAATTTTACAAATAAACACACTGGTCAAATGCCAATATTTATTAACAATAAAAGTATCCCGTATTATGCAAATACGGCTAAGTATCTAGGCATGAACTTACGATGGAAAGAGCATATAAAGAAATAAAGAGAAGAGCTGAATCTCAAATATAGAAAATTGTATTGCTTGTTAGGGAGAAAATCTGAACTGTCAACTCGAAATAAATTGAGGATATACAAACAAGTTTTAAAACCTGTATGGGCATACGGCAAACAACTTTGGGGGTGTGTTTGTGCAAGCAATATTGAAATCATACAAAGATTCCAGAACAAGGTACTAAGAGGCATTGTCAACGCTCCTTGGTATGTAAGAAATAACGACCTCCATAGAGACCTGGGTGTGGATATGGTAGCAGACGAGATAAGAAGATTTGCAAAGAAGCACGAAGAACGGCTCCACCACCACGATAACGTCGAAGCAATCCAGCTGCTGGACCAAAGTGGGTTAGTAAGAAGACTCAAGAGGACTAAACCTTTTGAACTAGTGTAGCGGTTTAAAAGCAAAGCACAGTGCGTGTTGTGTAGAGAAACCGAGTGAAAATAAATCTGAGTAGTTACTAGTGGGTCTATCTCTGTATAACTTTTTAGTTTGAAGATTTTAACAGAAAAATATTGCTTGTTAATCTTGTTTCTAAATTAGTTGTGAAAAAAGAATTTGCAAAGCGATGCGAGAAAAAAAGAGCATGTACAGGGCATAAAGGTGCTATGAGAAACATACAATAAACCATTCGGTTGCAGTTTGTCAGACAGGTTATGGGGAATAAAAGAAACACATTTATACCACAGTTATAGTGAATACGCGTTTTATGAAAGGAATGTCTGAAAAATAACCGTCTGTTGTACAAAAAACTCACATTTATTGGTTATGATATACTGTCGAAGGTCAAATGTTAATGCTTTCGCGGTATCCGAATAAATACGTCAAAACTGACTAACCGACTAAGCTTCGCAATGTACGACTACCAGCGATGGGAAGAAATGAAAGGTTAGTAATAAATACTTTACCTAAGTTCTGATAGACCTGGAAGTATAAGTTATCCATTACAGATATGGAGGAAAACTATAGACGCTTGAGAATGCTAACACAATAATAACACAGATATACATCCAACAACAATTGAACTCATAAAACAAAAACAACGACTCCGAAAAGAATCGTTTAAAAAAACGAAAACAAAGGTCATGGGATCCCAAACGAAAGTCGAAAAAAGGAGACATATTTGTACCTACTTTCTAGACGTAACGTAGATTAACAAGGTTTAGGATAAAATGACTAATCATTAGTCGAACTGGCTTTCGAATCTGTTGACTCTTTTCTGGTTCCGACTAGAGTCTGAATCAACTAAGACACAGCGTCATACCAGACATAGACCAACAGAACGAGATATCTATAAGTATGTTAAAGTGAGATAGACGATACCGAATAGAATTGATGACGCTGTGTTTCCTTTCATAGTTGACTCAAACACAGATTACCCTTAGAGTGCCCTACAAATTTGCTGCGCTGTTCCAGAAATTGTAATAAAAAGTTACTTGAATGAGTCTATTAATTGATAATTGTTTGAAAATGCCTGATTCAGATTAAATATTGAAACTTTTTATGCTCAGTGTAATGTTCTGAAACAGCCTGTTATTGCCTTGAATCTCCTATTCCACAAAAACTAACAATAGAAAACGTTTGTGGGTGGACAAACTGCGGCAGTTTATCATCACCAGATCAATTTTAATGAATGAATTACTTCCATAATTCGAAATTCAGGTAAACAAACTGAATAATTTGACAGTCAAATAAAATAATGTGAGAGCGGTAAAACAATATATATGATAATTAAAAACTTCAAGGAGGAAATCATTATAATTAGTCTAGATTTTATCAAAAGATAAGATGGTTTTATCACATCTAAAGAGACAGATAATAATTATTTACGGTTTGAACAAGAATGTAGTACTACTCAATGATTTACTTATTGCATATTTGAAGTAGAAAAACGAAGATGTAAACAAAGTTGATTGGTTAAATAGAAAACCGTTATTCAATGTTATGAATAATATTTCCTATATACTAGAGCCGTTTTAATTACTATTAGGAAAAATTATTGAAACAACTGACGGTTTCAGATCAAAATAAAATTAAAACAGCAGCTATTAATAATTGCTTTCTAATACGGATGAATTTTCTTAATTGATACCAAGAAGGATTATGATGCAGTTGCTTTTGAAATTGTTGGATAAGCAAAGCCAAAATACATTTAGAGTAAATATCTTAACAATTTTAGATTATCTGAGCTTATATACAATCTAAAACATGTTCAGCAACACTCGACTTTTCTGCATGTCCAAATTTTAAATGAGTGAGCTACATGCTCTTTATTTCGATCTTTTACAGACCTCTTCGTCTGCCCAACATATTTCACAATCATTACAACTAATTTCATAGATTCCTCTCTTTTCCAAATCCATTATTTTATCCTTAGGGTGACCTAACAGCTGTTTTGAAGTATCTTTCAACTTTTCCGTCACCGAGAACAATATATTTTTGTCATAGAATTCAAACCTTGGTCAGTCCAGTGTGAAATTATCAATGCTTTCTCGTGATTTACATGTGAATACCGATACAAAAAGAAGAACTAGTGACTCCTTTTCAAAGTAATAGCGAGTTATTCTCAAATAACGAAATTCCCACATACTTCGTCTTCATAAAGAACACCCTATTGAGGATAATTTAACGGCTTGTATATGCATGTAGAAAGATAGAGGCATACTAAACAAAATGTCAATAAATTTAAAACCGTGACTAAAGGAGGAGGTGTCGAATTTTGCAGCATCTGAATGCGGCGGCGGCGGTCGGTTCGATGTGTGTTTAGTTATCGCGAAAACGTTCGTATTTATCCGCAATAGCCGCGATTGTCAAACACGTTTTCATTGTATATCGACAGATTATCGTGAACAAGTCACATATTTTCTCAAATTGTGAGTTCTGGAATACGGAGGTAGTACCAAATGTTGGGTTATTTTAATTATTTGTATGTAATCTCAAACTGACCAAGGACAAAAAATGTACCGGAGGATGAAAAAAGATTTTAAAATTATGTCTAAAGAACAGTTAAGAATTAAAGAGTCTACAGAACAATAATGGGGTCTAAAGTACAGTAAGGAAATGGAACCTGAGTTATAAAAACAAACTTAAAATATGTTTAAAAAAGCTGCAGTAGTCAGGTCGTCTGGAAAGAATGGAAATGTGGGCAGGTCAAAAAAGAAATCAAAGGAAAAGTAGTGGAGGATGTCGCTAAAAGTGGAAAATACTTACAAGGCT
>CAJUYI010000623.1:111252-122940 GCA_910591695.1 Galerucella pusilla | reverse complement strand
TGAATTTAATGAACAATCACATAACTCTTCTCATCATAGTATAAGATTTTCAAAACCGCTGACTTTTCTTTGCTTATTTCCTTTTGTTTTCCTGTAAGTTGTCTGTAATATTTGTAATATTTCTTCGTTTCCTACGACCGATCTAGTGTCGTGGTTGAGTGAACAGATTGGAGTCTTGATGCGTCGGAGATCTACGTGATTCAATCCAAAGCAACATTGCGATCTCCTGTTACAAATGTTCGAAATAAATCACAGTTGTTCTTTCTTACTGTGAGCTACATATCATCCTCAGTAGATACAATGAGGTGGAAAAAAACTATTTATTGTAATGCTTGAATTAGATGCCTTATTTTGTGAAAAAGAAAATATTTATTTCTGCGCTGTATCAATACTGTTTTATTTGAGTACAAACATTCTTGAACAAACTTCGTTCAATTGCCAAAATGTAATTAAATTATAAGATAGCAATCTGTAAGAAAACTTGTTCTCTCACATGTACTTTCAAATCAATTAAATGGCAAACATTATTCGAGACGTTGCGGTACATTGGCTGTAGTCTGTCGGTACTCGCTTTGAGTTTCTTACAGTTTCCAAAATCTTAGTATTTGCAATAGTTAAATGCATGTCACGCAAAGCGATAATGGTTGCATTTAGACTAGAAAACGATAGAAGTAGGCACGAAGGAATCATAAACCACAATCAATACAGAATAACAGATGTGATGAAATGCCAGCCATATCAATGTCAACTAATCATATACAACATTCAGCTAAATCATCAATATCTTGAAATTCTCATAAATTTTTCATTTTAGTGGAATTAATTAGAAACAGTTTTTTTTTTCCCTTCGGAGCCGTCCTTTCGCCGGTACCACCTCAGCCTCCTGGGCTTATTGTGGAATTAGAAACAGTTAGTTCTATTTGTAGGCCAAGCAACGGAGCATGCCAGTAAAGTAATTTTTGACAAAACCGTTTCCAAATTCAAAATCGGATAATCGACAACGCATCCAGACACACTGAAAATTATCGTATAAAAAAATTAAAATTGCGATTGTGATGAAACTAACCGTCGCTTGGCGTCTGCTATTCGCGCATATAAAGGGCATTTGAAGAACTTCTTTTGTACCAAGTTTCAGTTCTCGCAATTGAAAAATGACGAAGATATGAATTTTCAAAGAAATGACTAATTTTCCGGCTTTTCCTGATTTTCTCGGTTCCTAATTATCCTATTGACTTGCTCGACCTCTCATTCTGTTCGTTTTTCAATTATCTACAAGTTATCCATACACACCATTGATATTGCTTCAGTACATTTTACGCTATATGAAAAAAACCAAAAAAGGTTTTTTTTCGTTTTAAATGTTTATAACAAATGACTGAACAGCATTTGCGTGTCCAAAACATATCAAAATGATACTACGCAATGTCCTTTCTATGATGGCATCATCCGTTTTCTAATAGGATTTTTGTCAAAAATATTTACCTATTGCTTGGCGTATTAAGATAGTAATATGAATAGACTCCACAAAGTAAGGGTTCAAACAGTAAATTCAAATGAATCCGTAGTTTGGTACTAAAAAATCTCGCTCTTTGGACGGGCAAAAAATGTGCGTAATAGTTTGAAAGATTTTACCAGCATCTTTTATAGATACTTACGAGTGTTTCCATTGTTATATCTAATTAAATGAATAATACAATCTGTTGTGGATAAATACGCGCGAGTAAAGCTAGTTTCAATCGGTTTATAATCAATGTGTGAACTTTTGTATTATGTAGACAGGAAATGCATGCAGATAATAGAAAAGAAATTAAAATAGTCTTACAATACAATTGCATTTTATTACCGTAAAGGTAATTATCGGTGTTATAAAATCTATTATTTCAGGCTTCATCACAATATAATATATATTATTAACAATAAATTGTACCCGGCTCTAGAACAAAACATTTCTTTTGTTTATTGAATGTTACCGATGATCTGTACTATTATTATCATAATTGGATTTTATAGTGTTTCAAACACTGTATCGCTATTTGACCTACTATTTCTGTTATATATTATTTGAAAATTATTTTGGTTATCATCAGCATTTAAAAAAGGTTTAATGGTAACCTTCGTCACCAACACAACTTAATTACATTTCAACATCTCATTAATAGCCATATGTTCTAAATTTGAACTTAGTTTATGGCGCTTTTGATCTACTAGCTTGTACTTCACACTTGTTATAACTCTTAGTGCTGTTTTGGTCTGGCTTATTAATCCATTTGTTCTCGACTGGTTGTAGTCACCCAGAAGTATCAATGTTGAAAAGTGCGCACATTGTGGCGTGAATTTTCGCCTGAAAGATACTCGTAGTTTTTCCCAAGCTTTCGGAGTGTATGGTTCTTGGTTCGTCCACTCCTATTCCAGTTCTGTCTGTGTACCATTGAATGGTATTCTTCCCAATTCTGTTAATGGTATTTGGATCCAATTCCATTGTTGCGAATATCTTTGAAAAGTTATACTTTTTTATGATACCATATTTTGACATGTATCATGTATCTGCCAAGCTTTCCACCACCATATGTATTGGTGTGTAGTTGAAAATCACTTCCAGAGCAACTGTTTGAATTTAGGAGAGGTTGTCTTTCGTTGTCAATAGTCCTATCTACTAATACATGCAATGGCTCCATAGGTCTAACTATGACGGTGTCCAGGTATATACCAAGGGGCGGAAGGAATGATTTTAGAACTAACTATAATAGTAATGGATAACTGTAAGCGGTACGATCAGCCCTTAAGATGATAAAAACAACAAGAAAAATGTATAAGTACTAGTTCTAAAAACTGCCAACAGCTGACATTATAATAGTGTCACGCCTTCGCCAATGGCGATATTAAGCTTTGTACTCCAGTCATTATTGACATTCGAAATCGAAATATAATTCCAAAAGTTTTCAAACTTCGATCAAGTGAATGGTACATTGAGACGACAATAAATATCATTTTGCAACCTTGTCCGAAGTCCGGAACATTGTTAAAATTGCAATTGAATTAATGTTTGCTGTATGGTCGGATCGCGTATGAGGTTGCAAATTTGTAAATGCATCAGAATAGATGTTTTCAAAGTTTGCAACCAAGTTTCAAAACTTTTGTAATTATTCCGAGACCGCCTTGCTCGAAAAAATGACCACGAATAAAAAAAATTATAAATAAATTATAAATGTTGCGGTCAACGTAAAAGGTTGCAAATTTATAAAATCGTTCGGTACAATTTTCCGATAGATCTGTCAAATTTGCAGAACTTTTGGAACGTTTTCCTTCAGTTCAATAAAAAAAAACATTAATTTTTAATAACAAAAAATGTTCCGTACACTTAGATTGGTTGCAAATTTAATACGTGATATGAAATATTATATCGAAAACTTCCCCAAGTTTGCAGAACTTTTGGAATTTTTCTCACGACCATACAGCAAAAATTAATTTAATTGCAATTTTAACAATGTTCCGGACTTCGGACAAGGTTGCAAAATTTCATAGTTTGTTTTTATACCATTCCCGACCTTACGTCAAAATTTGAAAACTTTTGGAATTATAATCAATTGATTGTCTTGACTGACTGAACTATTGCCTCTAGACAGTCACTCATTTATCTGGGATGTCGTTAAAAATAAGTTTGAATAATCCAAATGGTATGTATGAGATTTCTGGTACACCATGTACACACATATTATTTTTGCAAAATAACCAACATTCCACTGGGTAGTACTGGATTCGTAATTATTACCTTTTCTGTCGTTGTATGAGCCATTTGTATAATCGACTAGGTATATAATAAATAATTATGCCTACCTATGTTGATCCCTGGTTCAGTCACTCTGTAATCATATAGATGGAGCTCATTAACTTCGGTATTATAATTAAGAATAAAGAATGACTGAGAACAAGTAATTCAAGACTAATAAATTTCCGATACACGATTATTCAGGGTTGGATCGACCTATTGATTATAATGATGCGATCATTTATATAACACGTTAGATCGATCGATTCGAAGTGAATTATGAGGAGTGTTGGTTAGGAATGTCGTAGATAAGTCGATTAACGAAATTTAAGAAGTCCATGAGAACACTTATTCTTAGGAATCCGCCAGTCTCTAATACATTTTTCCTTGCAACTCCTGGAGAAATTAAATTCATATATTCCATCTTAACATCTAATTAATTTAATTCTATACTTTTTTTGCTTTGTGACGCCTTCAGAATTGTATGGGATGGACAATTTTCATTTAAATGCTCTGTATATAGCTCACCAAACACTTGACACAGATCAGTGCGTTTTTTACTTCTTCTTGTTCCACATTAATTTGTTGTTTCTTTGTATTAAATTTGATAAAAAACCATAATTTCCTCTCTTCTTGTTAAATAGCTAAATGCATTATAAAAGCTTCCCAAATAACGCAGGTTTTTTCAATTATTTATAATAGTCACAGTGGTTTGGTTATTATTTAAAATTACCAATAATAGTCAATTCAATAAATTTGATTCAATTAATCACTTCAGCTGCTGGAACTGGTTATTTCAGAAAATAATCAAATCTCAAATAACCATGTTAACCAGTATTTTCAATTATTTTATAATATTACTGGATCATCAAATTTGGAAACACCTAATAACTTTGAAAATAATCTGTATATTTAAAAAAAATAAACACAGTCAATTTTTAAAGCTAAACTAATTTATTCAAGCATTTCCACATTTTTCTGCTACTCTGGTATGTGCTTATTTAAATTTAAAACTATTTGCGGCCGTCTTTGTTCAACATTTTTGACTTTTCACTGACATTTCAAAAATATTTACCACAATAACTCGAATTCTAATTAAAATAAATCTCAAACATAATAGTATTAACCCTTTGGAAAGGGGATTAAGTTGTTGGTATGTGTTTGTATGTTTATTGGGGCAAACAGATCTATTGTAGTCTCAGTGACTAGTAACTCCTTAGACTATTTTCCAGGGGAGTTTTAGGATATCTGCAGTCTTTGGTTTAAGTGAGGTCCCTTTTCTATCAAGGAATCTCGCAGGTGTTGTGATAAGTTTCTGAATTGCTGTACCATCCTCAATAATGTGAATGGAGATTTGTTCTTTTATACAACATAATCTACAATATTTTCCACCACTACTTTTTTCAGGTGCTTAATCAGGCAACAGTGTCCCGTTAGGACTCTCATCTACACAGCAGAGCAAAAAGACCATATGTGGCTTATGAGCAGTGTCGAAGGACAGTGGGACGCACGTCTGTCACCTCGTGTGGTCACATGGATCTATACTGCAATAATAATACCCATGGTAACGTATGGAGCAATTGCATGGGTACCGAAGGTTCTACAAGCAACGGCCATCCAAAAATTATATCAAATACAGCGAATGGCTTGTTTAAACACCACAGGAACCGTGAGAACAACACCAACCGCAGCAATGGAACTAATTACTGGTCTGACCCCTCTGGACCTGTTCGTCAAGGAGGTTGCGTTAATGGCCATAGTACGATTGCGCACGGCTGGTGTAAACCCCAAAGTAGGAGTGGACAATTGAGGTTAAGCCTATGGCAGGAAGCACTTATTGCGCTACCTCTGCTGCCGACAGCCAATGATGCAATTGAACCCAGGTTTTTGTTTAACAAAACCTACAAAATACAAATAAAACAGAACACGAAGTCAGATGCTGCAAATGCAATACGCATATATACCGATGGTTCAAAAATGAAAGAAGGCTCAGGATGTGTAGTTTACTCGAAAGCACTAGGCCTAAAGATTAAGTGGGGAATGGGAAACGATACCAGCGTGGTTCAAACAGAACTGGCTGGTATCTCAATTGCCACAAAAGAACTAACCAGAAGAGGAATTTCTGGCAAAAACATAACAATCTGCACTGATAGTAGACAAGCCTTATTAGCCTTGAACAGACAACGTGTTATATCGAGGAAAGTACTAGAGTGCCCCCAAGATTTAGCTAACGCCTCGGCAGATAACAATATTATCCTGAGGTGCGTTAAAGGGCACGACAGGAGTAAAGGAAATCGCATTGCCAATTCTTTAGCCAGGGAAGCCGCTGGACTAAAAATTCTAGGACCCAGTGACACCTACGACCTAACGACAATTGCGGAACTAGCCAAACGTTACACCCATGCTTAATCCCTTAAGAGATGGGATGGAATCAAAGGATGCAGTCTTGCCAGGATCACCCTAGGCGACCCTGGGAAGCTGGCGCCGAAGAAATAATTGGCAATGACCAGGTGAAAACCTACGTTCAACAGTAGGATTTATGACTCGCCATTGTCAACTAAGGAAACACCTCCATACTATGGGGCTAGTGGACACACCTCAATGCAGGATGTGTGAACAGGAAGAAGAAACTGTCAGGCATGTCTTATGCGAGTGTCCGGAGATATTGTCAATAAGAGAGTGTGTGTTCGGTGAGTCGAGGCCTACACCTGCTGATATAAAGGAGATGTCTCCTAGTGATCGGTCCACCTTCCCGAGAAGGACAGGATGGACGATGACCTAGGAGGACAACTCCTCGAGAGGATGTACAATGGGTCACATGTGGCCTAAGTGCTGTAAGCCTTCACCCTACCCACTCTACAAATACAGATAGGACTGCAGTTTTGCTCTGACATAGCATTCATTTGCTCCTAAAATTGGTTGTAGTCACCTAGAAATATCTTCGATTGTCTGAGTCCTACGAAATCTTCGCAACTGTCAAATCTAGATCGCAAGATCACACCACTCGATTCTTTCTCCAGGGGCTATTTCAAAGACATACTACTTGAACGATTTAAAGGATCGCATACGGCTCGAAATTCATGGAATTACTCCAAAACTGATCAACGATTCTATTTGTAGCTCTTAAGGGAGATTGTATCATTGTCAACAAACAAATGCTCATAATTTTAAGCAATTATTGTGATGAGTTATTTGCAGCTTCAATGTTTATAAATCTCTGTAACATCCAGTTTTGTTCAAAATTACTTCAAAAACATTGGACATCTGCTCCAAAACATGCAGAATAAGGTTTCATTCATAGGCTTAGAATTCCATAAAATTCCTTCTATCCCTTGGTGCGAGACTTTTCAGCAACGCTGTATACTAAGAAGATGTTTCGGTTCTGATTAAAAGATATAATTGGAGACATAAAGGTTATGATACTCGACCAGGTTACAATTGATGTTTAAACATCGTAGCTCGGCTTGTTACCTGTATTAATACCTTGTGTGAATTGGCTTTTTTTTCCTCTGTTACGATGCCATGTTAGCATTTCACCATTTTGGTTGCTTTATAGGTCTATAAATTGAATGTCACCATCATAGTGACTGAAATCATGGTTTTATTGCTTTCGGGTATATAATGTTTAGTATTCACTGTAAGACAAAAAATTTGTACATAAACGTATAAATATTTTTCTGCTGAGTATTAAATTTGACATTAAAGCTATAAATTAATTTGTCAAAAAACTTATTTATTCATGACTTACTATATTATATCAAATTGCTACTAACCTCATTCAAAGTTACTCAAAATATTAAAAATTTTGGCATTGTCGTTTTTACGTTACTTTTCATATCATGGAATTAGAACTTATTGTGTTTTTACAAGAAGATATGTCGAGACGTGTCAAGTCATATTGGCTCTAAGTATACTAAACACAGACCCTACGACACAGTATTTAAACCAAAATTAAGTAGAATATTCTATTACTACGACCAAATTAGGTCAATATGGCCCCTTTAGAATTAAGTTAAAACACAACCCCCAATTCTATGTCTTCTATGATATGCAGGATTTCAAAGAGGAATTCAACCATATTCTACTTGTGGGTGGCATTTTCTTGGTATAAAATTATTATTTTCAATGCTCTGTAATAAAATCAATAAAAAATCTCAGTTGGTATCTGCTTTAGTCTTTTCTGGTTGGAGTTTTCGAGAGATATTTTGGACTGATTGAGTGAAAAATTTGCTGTGTCTTTTTTTCATCCATTTCCAGTTTCTGCCCGAATCCCACAAACTAATTCAGGTTCAGGGAGTGGTCGCTGTCTGCCTGGCTATCTTACCAGTGATTTCATTTTCATGTCCACCAGCATGGCTTAGGATCTAAAGTAAGAAGAATATACCAAGAACAAATAGTTGAATACCAAATTTTTTGCAAAAAATAGATGGTGTTTGAGAATTATGTTGTATGCATGTGTGTACACAGGGGGTAATATTCACTGAAACCTAAAAGATCTATTGTGCTCTAACGTTGTTTCCTGTTATTCCGTATTGTACGAAAAACATTAAATTTCAAATCCATCTTGCGACAACGTCCACGAATAAAAAGCTTTTTAATTATTTGATAATGTTATTAGACCAAATTCCTTGAAACTGGTGCTTCAATAATTTCTTGTTATTTATACAAACTACTTCTTGAATATTATTATGTCATGTCATTAACATTTTCAGTTGTCATAATTTTTTCTGTAAACAACTAACCCGTTTCTGTTCGGAACTCGTGCTGTGCTAATGATTCAGTCTAGCTAGTGAAAAGACTGTTAAAAATTTGCTTAAATCTGTAAGGGTCATGAGTTGATTGGAATAAATGATGTTCCCATTCCATGAAGGCTCTTTCAACAAATCGACCATATCGATGGTCTGTCAGATTTTTTCTCTCGGACTTCACCTTCTTGGATGATTGATGGTTGATGTCAAGGATTTACTGGGGCTATTTGTTTGTTATTCATTTTACATACCTCAACATGTGTTGAAGATACAAGTCGTGATATTTTCATGATTATATAATTCATGATGAAATTAGCCAGTAGAAACTACAAATTTAACTCAGTAGTTGGGGCGTATAGATAACCGATTATGTGCTTGAGGACGTAGTTTAATCACTTCGGTATTTCGGTGGGTCCAACAATGTGTGTTGATATAGAATATACCATTGCAGTTTCTCAAAAAGTCAGAAAACGTTTTAAAATCGCAGTGAATCGATTCGTGCACTACCAATATAGCTCAGGCTCATCGACAGATAGCAATGTTTCACAAATTACTTACAATAATTGTACGTTCAATATTAATACAAAATAAATAATTCATTTTATCGGTCCATTTATCATAAAATCGTGAAGTTTACCACTCGAGCAATCAGAAATACTCGATCATTTTACGCGTAACGAGACGTAATATAGCTATTTCTAGAACCAGAATCAGTTGAGGACTGTTTTTCATTTGATTTTGCTGATATTGTAGCTGATAATCCAAGATTGACAACATTTTTAGGATATCTTGTAGATAATTAGTGTTCTCCGGAGATATGATCTAGTGCGGAAGCAACTAGTTTGCGAACAACAAACTGCTGTGAATCTTTACATTTCAATTTGAATAGAAGCTTTCACGCTTGTCCACCAGAAGAATTATTTATTGTTACAAACCATCAGCTAAGAGAATCATTGAATGAACCCTATATCTAATTCCAAACAGATATAAAGTTGCTTAGTTGAAGAATCGGGCAGGTATTTTTACCCTTCTCATTACAGAGAGAAAGAACCAAGACAACGTGGTTACAGGAGGTTATGAGCGACCTTAGTAGCATAGGAATAAGGCAGTGGGTGAGAAAACAAATAAGAAATAGTGACAGATTGCCGAAAAAATATAAGAATAGCTATTTGTACTACTAGGGAGGAAAGTGCCACTTTTCCTCTCACAGGATGTAGTTGTAGATGTAGTAAAAAGCACTTTACTCCCATGTGATACATATGATTTTTCCTCCTACCCACCTTTCTTTGAAAATTTATTTACGACACAAATAGGTAACGAATGTAATTAAGAACACAAGAATTATTTATTAGACAAATTTATCAATATATGTTATACAATTAAGTACATAGTATTGTTCAACTATATTTTAGAATTATTTATGTTAATATTGAATGTGCAGTTTTGAGCAGCACTTATATGAACACCATTGGAAGAAGATAGGTTTTGAACAGAGCTTTAGTATTTGAAATATTATCGCTCAGCACATTGTAATGGTGGTAACTTCTGGAAGTGCTTGGCTGATTTTAATCAAGTTCAGGTTCTACATTATTTCCCTTAATTTGATCAAACATTTTTCTTTTTTTTGTGTAACATTGTTCTACATAACCTTCTGCGATATTGGTTGATTTCCAACCGCCATGCTGTTTTAGAGCTAAAATATCCCCACCAGCGTTTACTAACAGAGTTGCTGAAGTTCTTCTGAAACTGTGCCCTGTGTAATGTTTGGTATTTGGAATATTGAGATATTCTGCAATTTTTTGTGGTATTTTGTACATACATACTATTTTTGCCAATCACTTGATTTATACATTTGCCTGCTTTAAAGCATACCAACAATCGTTTATGCTCAGTTTTAGGACGTAGACAGATATACTTTTTAACGATTTGAACAATATTGGGCCGTTACCTGTTGTAGTATTGTTAACGAAAGTTCGTTGTTTATACGTTTTTGAAGTGTGGATATTTATGACTAAAAGATTGTCTTTCTCTTCAATATCATCCATAGTCATTTTAATAAGCTCATCACATCGACATGCCCCAGAAATTCCAATAACAAGGACTACCTATGAATATTCTATATCAAAAATTAAATTATTTGCATGGGATTTCATTTCTTCTTACCTTTATTAATAACAAAACACCATCGGGGGCTTCCATTAAGAATGTATTTATTTCTTCTCTTGTAAAAGTTTTAGCTTTATTTGTTTTGTATCCGACATTTTGACGTTTTAGAAATGCAATCAACTTTGGATATTTAATATCGACATTGCCCTTCCTTTGTATCATTGTGCATAGCATTGAATATTTAGACCAAAGTGTTGAAGCTTCTAATGATTTTCCTTGTAGTGAAAAATATGCCAGTAAAACATTCTCTGAATATTTATGTATCTTGTTGTCTTCAGCCCATTGCTTATATTGTGCATATTGTTTTTCATACCTGTCTAGATTTTTGTGGTAGTAAGGTTAATGACGCTATGTTAGCTTGTTCCTTAATATGAGGTGGTATATTTGGAAATTCAAAATCACTTGAATCGTTCTCCATTTTTCAAAAATTCAACTAAGTTTAATGAATGTAGCGACTTTGCACCTCAAAAGTCAATCGCCGTGTTTACTGTCAGTGAGCCTCAGCATACTATGCTTTTCTTATTCTGACCTCAAAAAACGTATATCTAAGATTCCTGACGTTGAAATTTGTATTGAAGAACTACGTTGAAGTAACATTAATGTTTGATTTTCAACAAAAAACAGGATATACAGGATGTTCTAGAAATTATGGAAACAATATGAATATAATGAATTCACAAGTTTCATCGTTTACATTTACTTGAAATGAGGGGGAGGAAAAATACTCTCCTCCCTAGGGAGGAAAAGTATGAGTTTCCTCCCTGATTTGAGGGAGGAAAGTGTGTACTTTCTATAGGGGTAGGAGGAAAAAGTGGATTGTTCCTCCCGAAAAAAAAAGGATTTTGAAAGCTTTTTGAAGTGGCAAATATGCAAAATATGAAAGACAAAACAATTATTGAAGCTCGTTTGATAAAGCTACTGTGTTAGCGAAACGCGTCACTTTATGTTTAAATACAATGTAGATTTAACAAAATAAAATTGTTTGATTTCATAAATTATTGAAGCTAT
>CAJUYI010000623.1:55246-93745 GCA_910591695.1 Galerucella pusilla | reverse complement strand
AGTCTTTCCTATTCCTTTTCATCATGTCTCACCAGCTTCGGCTCTGGCCACTTTTTCTGATACTTGCTTTATTCATTCCACTTAATTTCAATTTCCACTTCGTCGTCTGCATTTTGTCTTCTATCTGGGATAGGAGTGTTCGGGCCAGGAACCAAACACTCTGAAAGCTTGTCAAAATCTTTTAAGCGGAAATCCACTCCAGAAAGTGAGTCCAATTCAATATTGATAAAGGATACAGAAGGCAAAGTATTATCATAATGTCGGATAGTCAAGCAGCCATCAAAGCACTGAGCTCTTATTTAAGCAGTTCCAAAATGGTGTGGAAATGCCTAGACAAACTCAATGAACTAGGCGAGAACAATAAAGTCACCTTACTATGGATTCCAGGACACACTGGAATAGAAGGAAATGAAATAGCAGATGAACTAGCAAAGAGGGGGACTGAAATACCTTTCTGAAAAAAATAATTTTAGTAGTTGGTTGGAAATATATACATATATAGCTTTTAACAGGCCTTTTAATTCCTCCCCATACTTTTCTATCTTTGGCCTTTTCTCTCCATCGATTCACATTATTTTCTTTCAGGTCTTCTATTAACACTTTTCTCCATCTTTTCCCTAGTTTGCCTTTTTTCCTTTTGCCTTCCGGAACTCTCCATGCTATTTGTTTCACTATTCTTCCTCCTTCCATTCTTTCCATGTGCCCTAACCACTGAAGTCTTCTTGATGTAATAGTTGCATCTATTTTGGGTTCACGATAAATGTTATATAATTCTTCGTTAGTCCTTCTCATATACACCCCTTCTACTTTTTTCCCTCCCAGAATTCTTCTTAACATTTTCCTTTCCCATCTAATTACACTTTCTCTTTGTTTTTGGTTAAAACTCATTTGAAAATAGCACATAAATAATAATAGAATATTTAAAATCAAACCTAGAAAGCCTCATAATATATATTATAATATATTACGGTTCTCAATCAATTGCAAACGTTTTCAAAACCAAATTGAAGCAAAAAAATCTTGTTCATTGTTGTTGGTCCCCCCTGTCTTCTAAAATAAATTTCATTCCAGACAACTGCCATACTTAACAAATCACCTACAAAATATTTCATATTTGGCCAATAAGACAGACAATAATGTGACTAATCGTCTTCTGTTGACGACAAAAAATTCCGCCCAACATTCCATTAGTAACATCTTCTAAATTACAGCCATTTGTCAATCTTGTGACATTCTTGGATCCACCGTGTGGTGTTTCTACACGATTACACGTCGGGTACATCGACGGAAACGACATTAATCACCTTTTTGAATTGAGAGATTTCTATTCGGCTTTGAGTGAGATAAAATAAATTGTCCTTTTCACAGTTGGTTCAAATGTTTATCGAATTTTTAATATTATTAGCCGTCGTTGATTAGAAAAATTCAAATTTATATCATAATAACTGTGACAATTCGTATTTAATTTTTAGGTATTCTCAACTGAACCACAGAAATATTGAAATTGACAAAGAGTTACTAGATATGTTTGTTTTAACAGATTTTTCTGACAGACAGGCTACAGAACTGAGCTTTAACAGTTAAAAACTGGTAGTAACTACTCCTGAATCAACTGGGTGCCACCAAAAAGATTGGGCTGGTAACGCCAAACTCCTGGATATCTCTACAAACACGGTGCAAATATTTATCTCAAATTAAATGGATTGTAAAACAAGGGTGTAATAAATGTATATACCCGAAGGTGTGAGGTGATGAAATTTGGCTTAATCATTATATATAAAAGTTCACCATGTTTTCTTGTTTCTTGCTTTGGTTTGTGCTTCCGCTAAAGTTATACCTTTGCTTCCCAGAACTTTTTCTACATCATGGTCCCATGTTTTCCTTGGTCCTCCACTGGTTCTGCTTTAATGTCTTTTTGCTCCCTATATCTGTTTGACTGGCATGTTGTGGCATAATCTAGTTAAGTGTCCAAACCATTTTAATTGTTGATCTTGTATTATCTGTATTACAGGTAGAGCATTGAGGTTTTCTCTCGCTACTGAACTTCGTATTCCGTCTCTCCTTGTAATACCTGCGACTTTCCGTAGGTATTTCATCTCCATACTCTGAAATTTGCTTTCCATCACTTCTGTAATAAATACCAGGCTCAATTCAGGGAATCATACAAACTAAAAGCAGAAGCCTTGCTGGACAAAGACATAGAGGTCACTGGCAAGTGTAGACTCAACTATCATCTTGGTAGAATGGAGCTGGCCAACACTGAGTGTCTCTGCCAAGAACAAGATGAATCGGCGGAACATGTGTGCTACTGTGTGGTTGCTGAACGAGTCAGACTACACTCTCTAGGAGCTGCATTGGCGTACCCTGAAGAAGTGAACATACTTACCCATTCACAGATTATTATGTTGCTTGTAAAAATTGAACTAATAAGGGTACCCTTACTTAGATTAAGCTGCAATCACTTATAGAAACTTAACTATGTTCATGCGAAGAGTTGTTTTATAGTAGTCACTGTTTGGTTTATTTTTTAATGTTGTGTACAGTGCGTCCCAGTTTCTCGGCTATCAATAAAGTCAAAGCATCACTCGAAGTGTATTACTTTTTTGTAAGACGTTTATCGTTCCATTTTTTTGTTGAAATTGTTTTAATTTCGAAGAAACAGGGCTTCAGAATAACTTCATTCGGAATCGTTGCTATAGGATTTGAATTTTGATTCCTATTCAATATTCTTCATTCAAATAACTCTGTACAGGTGATCATTCGTGCAGCATAGACAAGGTTATACAGAAAATGCTCGTATAATGCATACCAAAACGGCGTTTCCATTATTTTGCATTCAAAGCATGAGGGTGATTACGTGGGTATTTGTACTATAAAAAATTTTATGAAGGTTAATTATCATATTTATCTACACATAGAAACATGAGTATTTTAATGAACCATAAAAAGTATTCCAATCAGAAGTTCTGGAGTCTATGATGAATTTATCAACTAAATTATTGAAGGTACAAAAGTGGAGTATATATGAGAGGAATGAAATTATTAAGATAGAATCGATGGAATATTCGAAATCTTGACAAATTGCAATGTTCGATATCTATCGCGTATGCGAAATTGCATTCCATTGGGACTATACAAGGATATTCGACTTAATTTCTGGTCATGACAGAGGGCGCCAGTTGAAATACAATACCAAAAACATCTGACTGCAGAACAATAACATACTGTGATGTTTTTCTTATTTATTTAAACAGTTTTTACCGAGGGATAAAATTATACGCTCACTATGGCTAATTATTATTGATTTATTGAAGAAACACTTACACACTATAATAAACCCAATTTATATACATACTACTTAATGTCTACTAATTTATCTACACTCGGTATAATAATTGTCCTAATTTATCTTCAACACTATTTATATTCACTATCTGTTCACTCACTGTATACTGAAACTGTTTACCGATTCACTGTATACTCAACAACTCCCCGACTCACTCGAAACCGCGTATATATAGTCCTCAGCAACTCTAGAACTTTCTTGAAATCACCGACTTTCACGCTGCGAGAACGGGCGTGCATAAATTCGACGCTAAAATTTCACTTAATCTTTTCCTCACTTTATGTACTTGCTTGTACATAAATTCGACGATAGGTACCTCTACTAATCCTTCTACTAAATATCATAAAATGAGAAAAAGAAAACTAAAAAAAACAAGAAAACCCAGGCCCAAACCCGGTTGATCAAAGTGTTAATATGTATTAAAATATCAGAAAATAAGAAATAGAAAACTAAAAAAAACAACAAAAAAACCCAGGCCCAAACCCGGTTGATCAAATATAAGCTTAATCCTTAAAGGACATAATCCTTCGGGCAGCGTCCAATTTAAGGGTGTCTCTTCCGGGCTACAGGTAGTTAGCGTCCAATTTGAGGCCCCCGCGAAAACAGTCTGGAACATTACCTGTTAAAGAACCTTTCTAGAAAGGTCGCATTCATAGTTTGCGACAGGACCGGCTTCTGAATCGCTGAGTTCGTAACAATACAATTATAAGTCTTGCATACACTTTGAGTTCATGGTGAACAGTATATTAGGCAAGTGAAGTAAGGAAACAGAAATGAGAAATTTGGTGTAGTTTGTACTAGATTGCTCTTATATTAAGTCTGATTAATTTGCATACTAATGCAGTGAAAAGTTATCCATACAAATTGGTAGGTTGCTCGAGTCAAATCTTTCTGAGTTCCATATCCAATCAGAATTCCCTTCACAACAAAATTCAATTTTGACAGTAACTGTTTGGTTAGGTGGGATGCGAATGTGTTCGCGTTCACCCAATTGTAGCCCAATTATACAGAGTGTTTCTAAATTCATGCGACAACATTTAGGAGGTGCTTGCTCGTATGAAATTAAGATGGGTCTTTCCTATAACAAAATTTCCATCACCCTTAAAAGAATAGATGGTTACTAAAACTGAGCTTTCATTTTTTTTTCTAAAATTTCATTAAAGTAGGAACTTGAAATTCTGTAATTTTCGCGCACTCGCAAAGGACTAGCCACGGGTATATTTTCAATATTCCTGTTACATTATACGAGGGTTAAATTAGCAACTCTTACCTTATTTCGTATCAAAACTTTTGTTCGAAATTTAGTTTTTTGAAATAAAATTTAATTTGAAATCCTTTTATCTAAATTTTTTTTTCATTCCTTAATTTTTTCCCAAAATAGCTGCAGAGAAAAAACAAACACCATAATTAATAATTTTTTCAAAAAATTGAGTGAAAAACAGTAAATATGTAAAATGTGCTAAATGCTGGAAATGCACGAAAATAATAAAATTTCAAGTTTTCAGCTTTACTGAAATTTTAGGAAAAAAATAACCACTCAATTTTAGTCACCTCCTTTTAGGGGTGATATCTCGGAAAGGGGTGGACTGATGAAGTTATGTTATAGAAAAGACCCACCTCAATTTCATACGAGCAATCACCTTGTGAATTGTGTCGCATGAATATAGAAACACCCTGTATATATTGTCAGTACAGTTCCGGGATGAGGTAAGACCTTTTTCCAGAAAAGTTCCTTCTTTTTAAGTGTCTTTTTGCAAATTTCAGCTACTGGCTAAAAACTTTTTCTACTTAATTGCTTAATTATTCGGTCGTCTAGGTCAGATTTGGATTAAATGGCACTTTTGAACTCTAGTTAAGAATGATGTTTAATATCACAAAACCGTATGTTTCAAAAAACGACTAACTTCCTATACAATAAAAGTATTTTTTCAGATGTACAGGCAACAGATTGATCGTTCAAATATTCAAATTAAACATATTATGCTGTATAAATTCCGCATGACAAGGTTAAAAACCATTAAAATAATAATTTATTGTTTGTTTCCAAGTGAAAAACAAGCTTTCGTTAACTGTATTATTCATGCACTTTAATCCATTATACAGTTTCTATTTCGAATAATAACCATCAAACCTCCACATGATCTTATCCGGGATTATTAATTTACTTTCCGTAAAAACTTCTCGATCTACTGACGAAACAGATTTAAGCAAATTATTCTTTTGTTTATGTTTGGAATGAGAAATCGATTGTTTTTAGTTTGGTGAACGGTATTTATTTTATTATGAAAATAGTTCAAACACCGATTTGTGAGAGATAAATTAACTTTCACTAATTCAATGCTCTATAAACATTTTATTCTAAATACATTCGAAAATATAGAACGTCAGGGTTGGGGATTGGAAGTGGCTAATGAGATGACAAGCGGGAATTGAAGAAGGATTTGAGATATAGTCTTAAAAATCGAAACACGCTGTTAAGTCGTCTTAGTTCTTTAATTTTCTTACATACACTAATTAATGGCGCAATTAATTGTCCTGAGTTATATCACATTTCATCCAACAGATTATGGCCAAAATGAAATCATCAGGAGAGTTCTCAGAATTGCCGATGATATTAATTTTAGTATAGAACTTTCAAATTCCTTCGTTTCTACTTTTAAAAAACAAACAAGATCCTCACATTTTCAATTTTAATTATCATTGTAGTTATTTTAAATTGTAATATTCTGTTATATATTTCATGTTATTTTATTTATTTCCTGTTATAGGATATGGGTACCTATAATGTAACATTCCGTGCATTCTTAATCATTACATTTTATATCCACCACTTAAAATTTCAAACTTCTAATCTCATTTTATATAAAAATGGTATGACCGTTAAATAAATTAATAAATAACTATGGACTTTGTAATATAATGATTCAGTGAAATCGAACTTAAAGCTTGAGTAACTTTCACCATCGTTGTAGGTTCTCAGCAGTTGGTTGTTTTACTGAATTGGGATCAAATAATACTAGATGTAGATAACAACATTGTTTTTTAATAAAATGTACCCAACATAATAAGTGGATATGCTTTTTAGCTCATTGGCGGATTTAAAATAAGTCAAACAGATATACATACTTCAATTATTAATAATAGAGTATTAAAATCGTTAAATTTTTTAAATGCATCACAGCTTATATGGGGGTCAAATTGGTTATTTATAATTTATAATATCATAAATAATCAAGCTCGGACGTATATTGATACACATAGATTCAAAAGCTTTGTTCCATATTTTTTGCAATAATCAGATGTTTACAGTTTTTTCTGCAAGATAACATTTTTAGTGCGATCATTTTAACACTAAGGCATTTGATTTTACGATTTTAAGTGCAAACATGAATCGTGAAGTCATAAGTGAGATTGACCGTGCAAGAATAGTGGCTTCAGTTGAAGAAGGTCATTCTCAAAGGTTCGTGGCAAACAGAGTTGGCGTTTGGCAAAGTGATGTGTCTCGTGTATGGAACCTGTATCTCCAGACCAATTCTCTTCGTGATAGACCTAGAAGCGGTAGAAGACGTGTTACTAATCAGCGGCAGAACCGCTATATCCACTTAACTATCAGAAGAAACCCGACCATGGCAATACCAGCACTCCAAAGAGATATGAGACATGCGATGGGAGTTCAAGTATCGATCTCGACATTACGAAGACGAATACTTGCGACAGGTTTGAGGTGTCGCCGACCAATAAGAGTGCCCAGACTACAACCTGAGCACAGAGCTCGCCGACTACAGTGGCCTCAAGAACACGCGGCCTTGCCTGAAGAATTTTGGAGTTCGGTGTTTTTTTCCGACGAGACAAGGATTTGTTTGGTACAAGATAGCCATCGAATACGTGTGTGGCGGGATCCAACGAGAGTTGCTCAGCTTGCCCATGCTCGCCCCGTGCCGCCCTTCAGAGGAGGAAGTGCTATGTTTTGGGCTGGACAACGATTCACAAACTGATGAACGATCATATCACGTGAAAACTTGACAGTTCCGTATTTTCGATGCAAGGATCTTTCACATCACTCTTCACTTGATGTACAGCAAGCGATGTGTGATGTGAAAGGAGCTGGTGAAACTTGCGCATGTGTGTTATAATGTGACAAAAACTTAGATCTTATTTTTTTGGGATTAGGTAATTTCTTATTTTTTTAAAAGGAACATTCGGCGTTTGCTTAGTAAACTGTCAAAATACAGTTAATTTGACTCTCATCGGTGGAGAACACTGATTGCTGGAGAATACGTTTTTTTTGTCAAAACATGAAGGGACCGTTCAGATCACACGTTCACATCAGTATTCACTTCACTTATTCAAGAATACTGGTCCTGGTATTATGTTAAATGATCGCACAGAATTAATTCATGTGAAGGGAACGATGACTGGTGACAGGTATCTCAGAGAGATTCTACATCCTCACGTGAGACTATGGCGCGCAGCTGTTGGCAATTCCTTCGTTTTTATGGACGATAACGCCCGACCTCATCGGACCAGAGCTGTAAATGAGTATCTTGAAACTGAATAGATCAATCGTTTGAACTGGCCTGCCCTATCTCCTGACATGAATCCCATAGAACATGCTTGCCAGGGCGAAATTTCTAGAGGTGGAAATACTCTTTATTAAAAGTTCTCATGCAGGTTCTCACTTAACCTTTTCTTTCTTTCTTTTATGTTTGGAGCAAGTTTATTATTGGATAATAAAATTTTTTGACAAATATACACGTTTTTTTTATTGAAACTAATTATTTGATTAATCTCTGATCCATTTATAATGAACACAATTTTTTTTCGGAGATTTAGGGTGATGCAAAACTTTTGAATCTATGTGTACATATTTAAATAAAAGATCTTCCAATATGAATTACTACTTAAGAACAAAAAATAATTACCAAATTGTAATTTCCAACTTTACTATAATGGAGAAAACATTATTTATAGAAGGTTTAAGGTTTTGCAGTAGCTTACCATTAATCATTTGAACTTTTCCAACTGTGGAACACTTTAAGTTACGATTGAGAAAAATGTGTTTTTCAAATTGATACTTGTATGTTTCTCTGAGAAAATTTGTAGCATGGAATCTGTTTGTTATCTAATAGCTCGAAAGCTTATTCTATTCTATTTTATAGGCAGACTCAGTACTGGTAAGTGAAAAACTAAAACCATCTTTTTTTTACTACCAATAAAGATTAACGAATAACAAGCAATATCTGTTGGAATACTCAAGAAATAAAAAATACCTGTACATCCTGTTCAGTGGTTACCTACTTATCTCTGATAATATATCTTTTTATGGTAATGATTAAGAATTACTTTATAAACGCCCCGGTATACATCATATTCTCCACTTGACCCCAACAGTTTCATGACATCAAATTTGTTAAAATTATTTCAGAACAGCGGGCAATCAATCTACAAATATTTATAGTTAGAAATCACGGAGTTGCTATATACAGGGTGTGGCGCGAAAAGTTTTGATTGAAAGTTATGGCGGATACAGTTATATCAAAAACCTGAACCAACGAAAGTGGAAGCTTTGGATGACGCTGAGCTCAAATATAATGTTGTTCTGAATGGTTATACCGGAAGTAAACGTCATCTTTGTTATATCATGTATGTATGTATTTTGGGGTAACAGTCACTGAGACCTAAAAGATCTATTGTGCCCCCTTACTTCTACTCAGTTTCTGAGGAGAGTCTCAGAAACTAGTAGTTCCTTTAGTCCTATTTTCCGGAGGAATTTTAGGATGTCTGCAGGCTTCAACTTAGGCAAATGTTCCTCTTCTATTCAGTAATCTCCTAGGTGCTGTGCTCTAGGATTCTGAAGTGCTGTGCAGTTGGAAAGTATGTGGATGGAGGTTTCTTCTTCCATTCCACAAAATCTGCATTCTTCTACCTCTACTATTTTGAGCTTTTTCAGGTGCCCATTAAGGCGACAATGTCCCGTTAGGATCCCTGTTTTACTTTGACATGCATTCTTTTGATCTTAACAGGTTGTAGTCACCCAGAAGAGTATTTGATTGTATAAGCCCTACTAGATCTTTCCAATGGTCAGATCTTCTCTTTTTCTCGGCTTTACTTATTTCTTCCAATATTACATGGGGCTGATTCCGCAAAAGGGTTCAGGCCCCCAGAAAGGTATTTCAGTCCCCTCTTTGCTAGTTCATCTGCTATTTCATTTCCTTCTATTCCAGTGTGTCCTGGAATCCATATTAAGGTTGTTCTCGCCTAGTTCATTGAGTTTGTCTAGGCATTTGCACGCCATTTTGGAACTGATTACACAAAAACTCAGTGCCTTAATGGCTGCTTGACTATCCGACGTTATGATAATCCTTCGTCTTCATGTATCCTTTATCAATATTGAACTGGGCGCACTTTCTTATGGCGTGGATTTCCGCTTGAAACATACTTGGGGTTTTTCCCATACTTTCAGAGTGTTTGGTTCCTGGCCCGAGCACTCCTATCCCAGTTCCTCCTATTGCTTTTAAGCCGTCTGTGTACCATTGAATGGCATTCTTTCCAAGTCTGGTAATGGTATTTGGATCCCATTCCGTCTTGTTGCTCATTTCCATAACGAATTTCTTTGAAAAGTTATACTTTTTCATCATACCGTATTGTGGCATGTTGTTATATTAAATAGAACCTAATATCTTTTATTGTTCTTTCGAATTATACATGAAATTCTAGATAAAGTTCCAGTACCAAAAAGGAATCTTTTCAAGATAGGTATTTCGATTTTTTTCGAAATCGAATAACGATAGGTAATGACAAAACTTTTCGCGCCACACTCTGTATATGATTGTTTATGCTAGAGTGGTTCTTGTACTATAATGAACGTGGCAAGTTTAATTGATTATAAAAAATTATATCTTTGCAGGTAATCCACTAACTATGGTACTGGTTAACTATCGTGAGCTGTTTATCTTGACACCTAATGATTAGTTTTCACCTAAAGCTTTATACAAACACTAATTAACCTCATTTATTCCCTTTTTGCCATCCACTTCAAAAAAGAATAGTTATTAAGTATAGAAGTGTTCGTAACAGTAACCAAAACTTTTTCAACTGTTGAAAAGAGCTTGACACAAAAATACTCTCATCGTAAGGTACAGTTTCCGGTCCATCCAATATCTCTTGCTCACAATCGCTCCCTTTAGCGTGCCCTCATACTCCTCCCACCTACTCTCCATTTCCTTCTCCATCCATTGATGTATTTCCTCTCAGGTCGCACCCCTTCAGTTTTTTTGGCTAAGAGCCATCTAAATCTGAAATATCAAACTCTCTTTAAAAAGAAAAGTATAACTTGTTGTGGTTTCGAAACCATCTGAAGGCTATAAAAATACTTGATGATAATGGGGTCGAAAACTAATTCAGTTCACAATTTTCCATTTGGTAGTTTTCATCATAACTTTGAATAATCCTTAGATTCATGCGTAATTAAAAAAAAAGAGATAAACTAATAACCTATAAAGAATGTATAATAGTATCATAAAATCGGACTGGGTGGTCTTAAGAATCGTATTATTCTGAACTGAAATATTGATATTAAATTTTTTAATTAAACTGTTCATTCTTTACATTTCCATATGGATATATTTTACTGATTTTTATGTTTCTTTTTCAGGTAAGTGTTTTTGGCGGTTTGCATCTATTATGAATATTTACTGGAATTTTATGTAAGTTTGTATTTATTATATTATCAAAATTCGGGTTTTTTTCTTATAATTAGAAATTGTTGCTTTGGTTGTTTTTCCTTGGTCTTCAGTCTTCTATTTGAAAAATTTATACAGTCTCATAAACTCAATTCATATTTACATTAAATGAGTGCTTCAAAAATATTAGGTAGTAAGGAATAAGATTATTTCCAAAATTAATGAGCAATAAATAATATAAACATAGATCCACGCTATAATGTCACGGTTCGTTCTCGTTTAGATCTCTTGTAAAATATTATCAATAAGATACTAGGGATGTCTTTTATATTTTGTATATAGAACTAGAAAAAACGCATTTAAACCGAATTGCTTTCCAAAGTATTAACCACGGAGAGAAACGCAATTTTGCATTCTTTGGAACCAATTCTGGTAGCAGTTATTCCTTTGGCTTGTTGTATTCTACCAATACTATACCTAGCTCAATACTATAAAAATTGAAAGAAGGAAATGTCCATGTTATACTGTATTCTCATTATTAATCAAACATTTTATCAAATTATTGCTTTTAGGAACATTAAAAAGTAAACAACTATCAAAATTTGATATTTTTAATATTCATGCCTTTTTATCAATGACACAATATTAATACTAAAAAAAGATAATGATTTTTTACCAAGGTTTTTGTTGAGAAATACAAAAGTTGAACAATCATTCTAGTTGCCGTGGTGAAATCAGAGAAATGGAGTCGGTTTCCAAACATCAACATTTATTTCTCCTCATTACAACCAACAACCGGTTCTTGATATTCATGCTAGTGCTAAATAACTTTTTCTAAAAAGTAATCAAGTAAGTAGTGATTATTTCGAATACGTTGATAGAACAATTATCCAACAATCGACTCGTAAATACTTCTAGAGAGTTCAGTTGAACTATTTACTTTATAGGTGTAACGTATCTGAATGTTAACCGACAAGTTATAATTTAATGTAAATACAGAAATCGAATGCGAATATTTATCTATACAACACAACTTTGGAAATATTCAAATAATATTCTGATTATAGTCGCGTCAATGAAGCCTTTGCTTCGGAAGTCCTCAAGAACAGCTCCGATTTTGATGAACTTTTTTTTTAACTTTGTTTTTTTATTTTACTTGAAATAAGAAACCTCTTAAAGCGGGGACGGAACTATTTATATTGTTTAAACAATATCAACGATATTTATATGAAAAATTCAGTTTGGTCTCTATTTTTTTGTAAAAAAATCTCCATATATTAATTTTATTGTAACAAATAGTTGTTACAAAAAAGTTTTTAAGAATAATTCAATATTAAAATAAAAAAACATTTATGTTTTACCTGCATGTTACAAATACTTCTTAAAATGGGAAAAAATAAAAAAATTGCAGATATTTGTCATAAGTATATTAGATATTTACGTAATAATCATGGCACTGATGTTAAAATTGTATTTGATGGATGTAGTAATGATGGAACTAAAGTGTCTGAGAGAAATCGTAGATATATCGGCAATACTTCAATTGATTATTTATTTGAAGAAGACATGCCTTTAAACACAACGAAAGAGAAACTTTTAGGTAGTAGCAAAAATAAAAATAGGTTTATCAATCTTCTCTCCAAAAAACAAGGCGAGAATAATATTGAGTGGAGTCAAGCCGAAAGTGATGCTGATCGATTAATTGTGCAATCTGCTATAGATTGTTCCTCTCTTTAAGTAGCTGAAGATATTGGTGTGTTAGTTTTATTGATGGCTTTAGCACCTGATAAAACCACTGAAAAATAATATCTTGCAACGAGTTTACTCAACAAAAACAATATTAGAGAAATATCCAAATATTAAAAAAAAACATCTGTTTTTTATTCATGCATTCACTGGATGTGATACCACATCCGCTTTCTATAACAAAGGAAAAAATGGTTTTATGAAAGTTTTTGATGATAATCAAAAATTACATGCAGCAGCTGAAAATTTTATGGTTGAAGAGCAAAATGAAGAAGTGCTTTTAAATGATGGTATTGATTGTATTCTAGCAATGTATGGTGCTAAAACTGCCAAATGCTTGAATGAACTGCGATATAAACGTTTCATAGCATTAGCTTCAAAAAATAAAAGCGTACAACTTAATTCCTTACCTCCGACAGAAGATGCAGCAAAACAACATATTAAAAGTTCAGAAGAATGGGGTTGGCGAAAAGAGAATTATTTAAAACCAATCAAAATGACACAACCAGCAGCACCTGACAACGTTTTAAAATTGATATCTTGCTCTTCCAAAACAGAATGCGGTTCAGAGTGTGGCTGCAGAAAAAGTGGCCTTCATTGCTCACCAGCCTGCATAGTTTGCAGTGGAAATGACTGCTGCAGTAACCACCCACCACTTGAAGAAGATGAAGAAGTCTCCGAAATGCGAAATGAGAATGAAAATTAAATGTACTTTTTTTGTATATGAAATAATGAATTTTCTATGGTCAATAAAAAATGTATATTCTGGTCCACAAATTAATTCCATGTCATTACTACACAGAACAAACTTAAAGATAATTGTTTATAACATTCATTAATAAGTATATTCACACGTTTTTAATGGATATTGTATAGTAGAAATTTTTTTGTGCATAAATATCACAGATATTGTTTAAACAAGATAAATAGTTCCGTCCTCACTCCAAGAGTTTTCTGATTTTGAAGAATATAAAAAACAAAATTTTGAAAAAAAAAACATAAAAATCGGAGTTGTTATTGAGGACTTCCAAAGATTGCCTGTTTTAAGTATTCATTGACTCCACTATTATTCTAATAAAATAAGCAATAATAAACCATTCCAATCCTAAAGTTTTAACTCAATGCATAGATTAGATTACAAGTGGATCCGATAGGCCTTCCACTCCATTCAGGAGCTTAGTCTGTGACTTGATCAGCAGACCAGTTACATCAGGTTTTTGATGCGTTAGCCGACAATAACCCCCACAATTGCAGTTAAGGTGTCCGCCGTCTCATCTGCTTCATCGAAGCCACTTTGAACTTCAATTTGGCACTGCCCACTCGATCGCCCGATCTCAATCTCATCGTGCATAATTGGTACCATCAACAAAGTTCATTAAATACCTATGAACCACCCCAACATACACTCTTTTGTAGACTCCGTTTCACATGAGAAGAACCCACTATAGTCTAGAAGTTGCAGTCGTATGCGCGATTAAGAAGCTGCACATAACATCTGAACATCAATATCGGTCAAAGCCTAAGGTATTGTGCAGCTTCTTCGCGCATACGACTGCAACTTCTAGACTGTAGTGGGCTCTTCTTATGTGAAACGGAGTCTATCCATCTCTATTGTCACCACTTTGCCCATGTGACCTTGAAAAATCAAAATTAGCGAGTCCTAATAGCAATTTTACTATCGTTAACGAGATATACGTTTCAGGTTGGAATAAAAAAATTAATAGAGCAGGTACCCTTTCGCAAGTGCATTTTTGCGAACAACTTCTTCACCAAGATTGGCTACTAACAAGCAAAAAATTATAGTAGTAACAACATTTTTTATATAACATCGCATTAGCTAATCAAGACACATACACTACAAGCAAAAATGATGTGAAACAAGCCGAACGAATAGCAAAAAAATCCATTATCGCTTTCCATTGAACAATTAATTTATCGTGTTGTATAGCAAGAAAGAGGAAACGCATTCTTGAAGACCGGTGAGTGTGAAGCAACAAAGTGTTTATCACGCATGTTTTCATCAATAAACTTCTTTTCATATTTGGCGATATAGATGAATACATAGGCGTTCTCTGCACATTTTAAATATTCTTCATCTTACGAAGGAGTTGGGTTCTAAAGGTAATTTCTTCATTGGGATTAGATTAGATTAAATAACAAGGAATCTATAGCCCGTATTCTTGAGGCACTGGTGATGATAATCTTACCATGAGATTGGTTATTGAAGGGTTGCCTTAAACATAAGAGTTCCATTTTTGTCTTATTTTCCAAGAAAACAAGTGAGATCTGCACTGTTGTCAGACTCTTACCACTATTACATCATGATTCACAGGCATGCAACTAATGTTTACGTATAGTTTTCAAAGTACTTGATGTATAATAATGAAAAGGAAAATTCAATCGCCCAATTGGAAACGTCACTAATAGATATTTACGTAATTAGTTATGAAAAGAGCGATATTGTTCAACAAGCGTAATATTTGCCAAAACGAGCCAATTGGAAACGTCACTAATAGATATTTACGTAATTAATTATGAAAAGAACGATATTGTTCAACAAGCGTAATATTTGCCAAAACGAGCGCTAGCGAGTTCCTCAAATTACGCGTGTTGAACAATGTCGCTCTCTCCATAACGTGTTTACGTACAACGTTTTATCTAATTCCGCGCTTTCATAATACTCAATAAAATCTTCAATTACAGTGATAATATTGAAGTGGAATCAAATGGTGTTAGAAGTATTGTAACTATAATGTGTTCACCCAGAAAATTATCTTACTTCAAATAACTGTGTCCTGAATAATGTTTTCAATGTTTATGAATCTTAAAATACTATTGAATTAAAATAATGGATTAATTGTACAGTTTAAATAATGAAATAATTGTCAGTTTTGACAGTACCTACCTAATTAATAAATTATTCTTTAAAACTCATGTGGTATCTCTATGTTGAAACATAGTTGACACATAAACAGTTACGTTAAGTTTTTACATAACTACTTTTCATAACTGATATATGAAGGTTATGAAAAATGTGACGTTACCTAACGTCAAGGAGTGACGTAGAGTGTCACATTTGATAGCGGAATTAGATAAACAAACTTACTTGCTTTACTTAACTTAATTCAGTAGTAGGTATCTATAATGGATTTAAATGATTTGCTGGATCTTCTTAATCAATTGACCAAGTCATTCAACCAGAATAAACAGAAAATTAAATTCAAAACGAAAATATCAACAACATAAATTCCAAACTAAAATTTTAAACGATACAACAATGAAAAACCATGGGAAAAGTTATAGAAGAAGTAGAAGCATTCAAAAACTGTTAATTATAAAGGCCGATAACAAATACGCATGCTTCTTAGCTTCTCACCGATGTAGGCTAGATTCTTTACTGTCCGAACCATGTAATATACCCGTAATATACTAATCTTATGAAGAGTTTCTCACTAGTTCCATAACAATGAGGGCCCAGCTGCTTGAGGGATTATTTAGACTGTTTTTAATTCAAAAGCTGTAGATTTCCATGTCATCAAAGAAGCCCGCCTTTCGAACGCAATAAATATTCTAATTTTGAGGCGTTTTCTGAGCACAAAAATCTACATCTAATAGTTCCGCTTGGAATATTGTGAAGGTATTTTCCCAGGTTGTTGATATTGGGGTTCCCAAAAGACTAAAAAACATTCATGTTAGTTCAATGATTTGAGGTATAAGATAAATAAAATATCTTTTGTGATAATCAACTTAATAAATATGTCTCTACCAGACAAAATCTCAATTCACAGCCAAATGTTTTTCCTTCCTTTTCGGGGAACTGTTCTTAGGCCGGAAGTATGCGGAAGTAGGTACAAACATATCATGAAAATATTTATTAACATTACATAATGAAACAAAACTAATTTATAAAATATACAAAATGCACAAATAATTATCCACATGCTTTTCATCATTTGCTTTGCACAAATCTAGTCTGTTTATGGAATTAACACTGATTTCAATATCTGGTTGACCTCTCCAAAAATTGTTTGTCTTCCCGAGTTTTGTATTATTTGTTCTCTGACCACTTTCTTCGTGGCTCCTAGAGCTGATTCTGGTCCAGTCGCTGATATCTTTCTCACACTTATGTTACCTTAATGTGGTCTGCTAGTTCACAAGCTGCTATATTATGTACAATGTACCACCTGAAATATCACAGATATCTTTCTAAGCTTAATATTTAAAGAGGTGAAAAGTATGAAGAAAGACCAGCATCACTCTGAAATGAGCCAAACCGAGTGAAGAGATGTACCTAGTGTTTTACATATCATATCTTTAGGGAATAGCGTACAAGCATAAATTTTGCTAATGGTGGTAATTGACGGTTTATCAGGTCTCCTAACAGCTAGCATGCCTATTTTTTCAAAAAAATATGAACTTTACTTTTAAAAAGACTTTAAAAATCATAAAATTTGAAAGTCCGACAAAACGCGCTTTACGTCATACAGATGGCTGCCCCATGGTGTGACGTCATTTGTTTACGTTCTTTTTCCTGTATCACGCTCTGAGTTCTTGTGACCTAATTTGTTTCTGAAAGCTTTAAAAATGGATAAAGCCGGAAAAAAAACTTTGTATTTCAAGTATTGCATTTTTCCAGTGTGTAAATCAACGTCTATTAAAACTCCAGGCAAAATATTTGTTACTTTACCTGGTGGCGCAAGCAAAAATACACTTAGGAGAAGGGCATTACTTTTGTTTGTGAAGACCATTTTAATGTAAGTACCTACTTCTATGCTGGTAATTTTTATTCTTAAATAGTTCAAGGTTATGTACCTATATGTCTAGGAATCAACCATAAAAACATCATTTTCTCACGACCACACATCGAAATTGATATAAATAAAACATAGTTTAAATCGTACTTACGATAATGCTTTAACTCCTCTTATTTCCTCTGCATCAAAGCAGCTGTTTGACTTCATAAATTCAAGCAGCATAAATGAGTCTACTTTGGGCAAGTTATCAGTTTGTGCTTTTACAAAACCTTCGCTAGCCATATCTTTACTCACAAAATATGAAAGAGTCGTCACTGAACTAGTAAATAAAATATATTCTTCCAAGTTTTGAAATATCCTCGTAAATATCGAATATTTATGTCCACTTTCCACTTTACGTTGACTTTTAGAAATAAAAAAAATCACACACAAACACGTAATGGTCTCAAACAAACATATAAATGATATTTTTACGTCGATGAAGCAATTAATAGTTGATTAAAATACAATATAAACACACAACTACACATAGCCTAATGCAATACAGGATATATTGACATAAGAAAACACAAGAGATCTGACATCACACGTATCATCGGTAGCGTTCGGAGATCCTCGGGTTGTGGTCGGAAAGTGCATTGAAATTTGAATTTTATTTTAAAATTTGAGAGTAATTTCTAATGGAAACTGGTATATTTCCTATTATTAGTAATTTTTTATATCATATTTACTATTATAAATTATTAATATCCAAGCAAAATATTAAATATGCATGTACTCTATTGTCGTTACACCAACCGACGATTGAAGATTTAAAACTCTTTTCAACTCATATAAAAATGATATTTTGTATCAACCCATAAGGTGTACGCTAATGACCATAACAACATTCTAGCATGACATCTAATCGATAACTTTCATGTGTTTAAAGATGGTTAAAGTTGGTATTATAAAAATTCCTCAAGACCGGTATAGAAAAGACGCGGAAAAAGAAAGAAAAATGTACTTTCGCTACCGACTTTAAAATGATATTGATCGGGAACTACGGTTTAATTGCTTTCAAGAGTAAAATAAAATTTTAATGATGCCGTGGTGAACCAAACTTGTAGTTTTAACAGCATTGTCATTGCGGAATTGTACCGGACAACATACAGGTACATGTACATTATTAAATGTGCTTACTGTATTTGTTATATGCAAAAATAAACAAATCCACTGTCGGGAACGATTGAATGAAAACATGAATAAGACGAAAGGTATGCAACCAATTTTTGTCATAGACCAGGGACGAGGGTTACAAGAAATTGACTATTGCACCGTTAGCACTATTAGTTCAATATTATGATTGTATTTCATATTTTGCATTACAGAGCTAAAAAAAAACAGTAGCTATCTACATTTTATTTGTTCACTAAGGTTGAATAAGGAGAAAATTGAAGGAACGAGCACAAAACAGACAAACCTATAGATGTGAAAGTTTATAGGATGACCTTGAATGAAAAATGAGGTTTCAAACCCAATCACCTAAAGCGGTAATTGCAATTGGGTCGCCAAAACAGGCCCGGCAGCTAATGCCTCCAGCACGAAAAGAAGTAAAAATTTTTAAATTCAATTTGTTTATCTTAGCCGTTGTCACCATTGACTGTTGTTTATATGTCAATGGTTATCAAACAAGAGACTGTTTATTTTTGTCATTTGCTGCTGTTATTTGTGTTTCAATTAGGTACTGTGTGTGTTATACATTAAATAGCGTGAGAGTGGAAAAAAATTCAGCAGAAAGATAGGGTAGGTAATGCCCGATTTCACTAACCAAAACAAAGTTTACTTAAAACGGATTTAGGAATTCCTTAATGCAATTTACGTTCCACCACGTCCTGAAAAATACCTGAAAATGATGGTGAAACGTAAATTTCTAAATTCGATTTAGGTGGAATTGGTTATTTAAATAAACGAACAAAAATATTTCTATAGCAAATGCAGATCCCAATATGAAATAGCTCTAAATCCATCCGCTGCGATCCCTTCTTTCATTTCTGGACACAGTACTTCTAATTCTATATGTTATTCTGAGTCTGTATTGTGGCCTCAGCTGCCTTGCCTATTTACACAACTCGATTGCAACGAGCACTTCAGGTAGATGGGTTTGGAACCTTATTTTCAATTCTTGGTAATCCTATAAACTTTCACTTCTATAGGTTAGTTTATTTTGTGGGAACGAGCACTACTCCACTACGAGGAGAGAGCTACTGTAGGATTTGATAGTATGCTTAAATGTTAGGTTACCATATGTGATACTAATCCAATATTCGCCCATTGATATGAGAAAAAACCCTGAAAAACGCCGCCCGTGTACCTACTGTGCACCCGTTGCACACGTGGTTGGCACGGCTCTGGGACTTATGCAGATCTAAGTTTGATAATCTGATTATCAATATTCATTGCCTGTTGCTTGAATTTCGAAATCCAAAAACCGAAAAATACTGGACCGCAACCTAGTGAGTAAAAAATAATAGTATATTCTCCAACGAGTGCAGAATGATGGCTATTATTCACGCGGATGAAGTTTCCAAAACGAGGGAGCGCAGCGAGTTAGTTTTGGAATCATCCAAGTGAATAATAGCCATTCTACACAAGAAAAATACTATACTTTCCCCACGACTAAAAAGAAAAAACTTCCAGTAAGGATCGAACCCCGATCGTCCGCGCCATAGTCAACCACCTCTAGGCTATAGAGCATATTTATAAAAATGTAAAGAGTAAGTATATATACGTACATATTCACTATCGCTACTGTTGTCCATTTTTTTTCTATCATAATACGTAAAATTATGATTTTCTAATTATTTTGACGTTTCAAACGACGCGCTGTCAGCAGCGATTTCTTAGGTATTTGACGTTTCAAAAAGACGATTTTATTTATCCATTTTGATTCATTTTAGCGTGAATTCTGAGAATAATAGAATGTGATTGGCTAACGAGAGTGAATTCTTTTAATTATTCACTGCTGTGAAGAATTTATATCATTATGCAGCTAAATATGTAAAAATAACTTGTGCGTAATTATTTAGTCGTGGAGAGAAGAGTTTATGTTTATATTAGCGACTTCATGTGTAAATTTCTTATATTATTACCAGTCACAATTTGAACTTTGGTCTCTTGGTAATGAACACACAAAGAGGCCCAACCTTTTTTAATATACATCTTCATTTCCTTCAATGTATTAACTATGTATCCAAATAGATTCTAACAAATTACCATTTTAGAGAACATTTACAGAAGTTAATAAATATTCAATTTATTCAAGTTCTCTTCGGGCTATTAATTCAACAGCTAAATATAAATTCGAGGCATTTATCATCAAAAAATATTAATACGAAAGTAATAAATAATAGAGAAATTTTTTCGGACATTTTATTCCAAAAAATATAAAATTAATTAAAATTATTTTTAAGTGTGTCATGCATTGTATGATGGTTAACGATGGGAAAGGTTAAGTTTCGACTGTAAATATCCACTGCCAGTTAATGCGATTTCTTTCAGTAGTTATTGAATTAATTACTAGAAAATTGATCGTATCTCTATCTTTATCTGTAAAGTAGGGAGAGTGGGTGTAGGCTCACAGCACTTAGGCCTCATGTGACCCAAAGTTCAATCTCCCGAGGAGTTGTCCTCCTAGGTCATTGGACATCCTGTCCTTCCCAGGAAGGTGGACAGGTCACTAGGAGATATCTCCTTTATATCGGCAGGTGTCTGCCAAGACTCAACGAACACACACTCTCTTATTGACGATAACACCGGACACTCGCATAAGACATGCCTGACAGTTTCATTTTCCTGTTCACACATTTGTCACATTTTCCTGTGACACACCTCTATGCAGGATGTGTGAACCAGCTCCATAGTATGGAAGTGTTTCCTCAGTTCACAGTGGCCAATCAGAAATCCTACTGTTAAACGTAGGTTTTTCCTGGTCATCGTCAAATATTTCTTCGACGCCAGCTTCCCAAGGTCGCCCAGGGTGATCCTGGCAAGACTGCATCCTTCGATGATGATGATGATCGTAATTGATGATATTTGATGATGATGATGATGATGATATTTTTATTTTTATCCCAAAAAAAAGAGAAATTTATTTTTTTATTTTAAGTTAACAAGTGAAAATTGTGAATCCTCATCTAAACTTTTCATTGAATTTCGTAAATAATGCCGAAGGACATTGTAATAAAACAAAATACCCACATGAGAAAAAAAATTCATTCATATCAGATCTCATAACAATTTTATTGTGAAAATTTTAAATTTACCCACATTGAAAAACAGATATTCGGTATAATAAACCCATTGTTGACCTAAAAGAGAAACGAGTCCTGGACTGGAAGGCGAAAGCAAGAGACGGGAAACAATGTAAGAAAACTATCTCAAAGCTATGGGCCTAAAATGCCTGTGTATAGCTATATTTAAATTATTGGGGACTCCGTAGTAATTTGGAGTGGTTAATAATCCAAATTAGTATTCACAGATAAAAATTAGGATTATGGAAACTCACGTGCAAAGTAAGTTAGTACAAATTAAGTGAAGCACATCAATACATGTTCCACTAAACGTGATAGTGAAAGCTTGGAAGTAATAAAAAATAATTTAATTCCTTAACCAGTCCAAATTGTGACGGAATCACCGATAATAGTAGATTGTTTTCTAAGCAGTCGCCAAGAGTACCCTTTGCTGTTCATATGAGAGATATTTTCAACCAAATATCTTACACCTCTTTGCTGGATTCATTTTCGATCCTACTGGACAATTGAAATCCTTGGCAAAATCAGGCGATTGTCTAACTCTTCCTATAACTCGAAATTCCGCTACACCGTGATTTTGATTGATTCGTTTTCCTTTATAAGGTTCAATACACATGTATGTACTAGACATTATCCAGAACAGCTGATTGGGGGTGTACTTGATACCCGGAAGACTAGGTTCCCGTCCGTTATAACTAACCCAATTTTGATAAGCTGCATACGCTATATTTGCACCATTTATATCAGCAATATTTTCTTCTCCGCTCGTATGATTTGTCTACAAATTAATAATACCTAATTTTAACAACTGCAGTATATGTATGTATATTTGGATGGTATTCACTTAGAACTGATCCTAATTGTGCTGCCTTTTTCAGTTTCTGATGGAAGTCTCAGAGACGCTTATTCATATTTATTTCCTGGAGGAGTAAATTTGGGATATCTGCAGGGTTTAACTTGGGGAAGTGTCTTTCTTTCATCCAGTGATCTCCTAGGTGTTGTGTCTTCGAATTCTGTTTCGATATGCAACCTTCAAGTATGTGGTTGGAGGTTTTTTCTTCCATTCTACAGAAACTACATTCTTCTTGCTCCAGCTTTTTCAGGTAGTCTCATTTAGGCAAAATGTTCCTTCAGAACACCTGTTGAAGCTCCCAGTGCAGTTTTACTCTGGCCCAGGCATTCAGTTGTTCACACATGGTTGTACTTCTAGGAGTATCTTCGATTGTTTAGTCACAACTAGATCTTCCGAATGGTCAGATGTACTCTTTTTTCAGCTTTGCCTAGGGTGATACTAGATACACGAATAAATTAATGGAGAACTAAAAAAGGAAAGGGAAAAAAAGGAATTTGGATAAGCCTGAGAGAACGCTTTTTTGATTCTGGTGAATTTGTTACAATACAGAAAATTCAAGCTTCTATGGTCGAAGATGGAGATTGGAAATCATAGTATGTAGATATTTCCACCTGACCTTTTCCTCTACACTCAGGGTAGACATTTTCTAAAGGTATATTATTGTGATTCCAATTGATATCTCTTCGTTTCCTTAGTGGCTGAACTTGTTCTGTATATTTTAAACTTTGTGGCAGTTATTGCTTCTTCATTATTTGGATGTCTTCAATTCTGCTTTTTTTATCTTACAACAAAATGTTCGTTAGATTTTCTTTTAATCGTGTATAATCAATTTGAAGAAGGGTAGTTGAATTAGCATAATGTATTTCTTAGGTCTCAGTGAATATCACCCCAATATAAATACAAACTATTGAAAATAATTCAATCAATTGATATGAAAAGCAAACCACTATGATTGGGATACATTAACTCCCACTTTTTAATTAATTTGTTGCTAAATGACTTTTGCATAAACATTATTTACTTTTGATTTTCCGTGTTCAACTTGGAATTTGTTATATTCATCATCTACACATTGAGCAATTTCCATTCGTTTTTCCGCTGTAGCGTTGGTCCAAAGTGCCGAGCTATCATCATTAGCAGTTATGTCATCTATATTGTAGTAGATAGTGAATCCATGGGTTAGCTCGTGTCCGATTACACTCCCAAGAGCCCCGAAATTCATGTAGAATGGTTGATTTTCATCAAACATTTGATCTTGCAGTATTGCTGTCGGTAAAACTAAAAAGTAAAATTGGAACTCATTAAAAAATATATATGAAAGTTTAAGTAGAATAAAGAGAAAAATCAAAGAAACAAGGATAAAAAGGGGATGGAGAAGGAAGGAACTAAGTGATAAAAAACTGTAGGGAAAATGTTATCTAGATGAAGAGGACCACCATAGATCTGACAGTCTTAGTGGAGTAGGCTAGTACCCAACCCATAACCTTTGATATAGTAAAAAACAATAATACAGATTGTAAGGAAAATAGGAGGAAAAGGAGGAAGGAAAAAATGAAAAGCAGGAAAGGAAATTTAAAGACGAGAAAGAAGGAGCCAAAACTATAAACAAAAAAGGTAGAACGTGTCGCGGGACACACGGTAGGAACTTTAGTTCCTTTTAAGCAAAAATTATGTATTACATCTGACGTTATAGATAAACAATTCGCATATTCCTCGGTGGTCGAGTAGTAAGCAAACCAGACTCTCACGCAGTAGACCCGGGTTCGATTCCCCGTAAATAAGTTTTTTTTATGGTTAGTTTCCTTTTAAATAATTATTCTGCTTGATATTAATAACGACAACAGGTAGACGTTTGAAATATTCAGCAGAATATTCATTATTATAGATAATGGTACGGTACCCTTCATGATGGAGTCCGACTGGCAACATCTACTTATAACAGCATCGTATATTTAAAAAAGGGAAACCGTAGCATTATACAAATTGGACATTCAAGAACTGTACGTTTACCACAAAAAAATTAATCCTCATATCATTTTGTCCAATTTTACGAGAGGAATCTACATGCAAACGTTGTAATTACCCTTAACGTTCGAGATGCTTATACCATTTTTTGCGCGATCGTATTGAAATAAATTCCGAATAAAATAATTTAAATTTCTTCGAAATGAACGAAATGTCAAAAGTGACATTTATAATTCTCGATCAGTTTAAAATATATTTTGTATTTTGGTGAAATTGTTTTCATGCTATTTATTACTTTTCGACGCTGAACGGCAAGTAAATCACTTACCTACGTGTTAAACTTAGAAACTAGTGACACAACCTACCGTCCTGACAACCGATGCTGTAAATAAACAAAAAAGATCAATCGCGCAAAAAAAATTATGGAAACAATAGTAAAAACTTATCCGAACAAATTCAAGTAGATCACCAGCACTGCGAATACCAGCTTTGCATAGAATTTTAATATAGCATCGGTGGTTCAGTGGTATAAGGCTCGCCTTCCACGCGGGCGGCCCGATTTCGATTCTCGGCCGAAGTATAGGTATGAATCGCTGCTTCGTAAACGAGAGAGAGACTTAGGAGAGAGCACACGCACGCAAGCAAGGCACATAACGAAGCAACGTAACATAACGTAACGTAACGTAACGGTCAGATCTTTTGCGTCGCGACTCCTGGTCGCTCAAACATAACCTGACGTAAAGAACTAAAGTTCCAAAAATGAGAATGGCTGAGAGTTATAAAGGTGAGGAATTAAATGGAAAACAAGAAAGATAACATTCTAAGAAAATTACAGGTGATGTTTGCATACAAGATTAAAAAACCATGTTGATAATTTTAAATATATCTTTGATTTTTATTAAATTTGTTGAAAAAGATGAGTTGCAAATTCGATTAATCTTACTACTTACTTAATATATTATACATTCTGACGAAATAAGCGTTAACTTCATTTCCGGGTATGCCAAAGCTATCAACATCGTCTATTTTATTGATAACTTTTCGATAATTTACATCAAATTTTATTTTAAAAGCTATTCTTGCTATGTCGATTGCGGTTTGATTAAACTTGGGTAATCTTCTAACCTTAAACAAAGTATTTTCAAGTTTTGTGCTCTTAAACTTAAACTCAAACTTAAATGGTTGGTTTGTATTGACCTACTAAATAATGTTACAATTCACTACCTTGTCAAATCCTATCATTTTTTCCAGTTTTGTTACATTAAATGCATTATCGAGCCACCCAATTGGCGTTGTGATATTTTCTAACCGTTTGAGACCGTTTTCTCTACTTTTCTCGTCCATCCATCGAGAAGTTTCAATTAATTTCTCCATTTCGGATTTTATGTAATCTACCATTATCTGTACCTGTTTTTTCTTCTCGGAAGTTGTATATCGTCTCACGTATTCTGCTTCGGCGGTCCATTTAAACCTAGAAATATGATAAGTGAACAATAACAGAAGCTAAATCAGAACCTCACAAGCCCAATGAAAATTATTGGATTCACTCATTTTTGTAAATCAATACAACTAGTTTCACCAACCACCAAACCATCAAAAAAGTTAAAGTGCCGGGAAAGATTATTTAAAAACACTACTACACAATAAGCAAAGCAATTGGATCATCATTTGTCCCTGCTGATTCAGCAACCAGAAGTCTGCTGTGTTCCTGCTTAAGCACGAGGATCCAGTATCTATCCTAATGGCTTGTGTGAAGAGTTTTCGAAGGCAGTCCCAGACCAGTCAATACATGATCTGCAAGAATGCTAAGGATTCCAGTGCCTGACTATCGAAGAGTATCAGGATTTTTTGGCACTCCTACTTTTCATGTTGATTCGTAAGGTTTTCGCCACTTTATAGATATAAAAATTAAATAGAATACTAAAAACGATTTGAATGATACTTAAATTCACAATTTTTGATATGAGGATGATAAGTTACTAATTAAAAATAAGTACTCACAATCCCAAACTAAGTTGGAAACATTTATCACTTCTACTGTCTGTTGGAATGGTAACATTTGAGAATTTCAAAATTTGATTGTATTTATTCCTTACTTTTGTTGACAGAAAATGTATGTTTGTAGACAAAATCATCCATCCCACATAGTTTGCTTGTATCCTGAAATTGAATAATTACTATTTTGTGCAGCATAAATATGGAATTGAAAGTTTCTTTTTATTGAATGATTTTTCCCGTATTACATGTACAAAAAGTTATTCTTTTTTCTCTTATTTTTTGGGAATCAAACCACAATAATGTTTGGTAATCAATTTAATATTCGAACCAGCTTTAAATCTAACAATACTTTGAGATCTATCTAAACAAAAACGAAACCAAAAAATGAAGAACAATTTTCAAAAAATTGCATATATCAGATATCTTGTGAATGCGACAAATTCTATTTAGGTGAAACATCTAGACCATTGAAAGTCCGAATAAGTGAACATAAAAAATATATCAAAGATAGGGAGTTCTTTAAGTCAGGTATTTGTAAACATGCTTGGGAAGAGGGGCATAAAATTCAATGGGATTCGACAAAAATAATATTGAAAGAGCCCAATAATAAAAGACGAAAAATCGAAGAAAGTGCTTTAATACAACTAAATGCAGATAAATGTGTAGCTAGTATTTCAGCCGAATGTAGTGAAATTTGGTTACCAATGTTAGAAAGAGAAATTTCCAAAAATCAATTACCTGCGTTATCAGGATAGCATCATTTCAAATTTTACCAGAGGTGTGATCTACTATGAATGGACATTAATAAAATTTGGCAACAAAGTTTTGTAGTCTTAAACTTCAAAATATTATTGATTGTCCAGTTGTCACATTGTTTTCGTTGTGTCAGATAGGGACCAAAAATTATTTTATTACTAGTTAATCTTGACAACGGTAGCTGGAACGCTACCGAAAGGTCGAAATGAGAAAATAAAAAACATTATTGTGGTTTGATTCCCAACAAATAAGAGAAAAAAGAATAAGTAATGCCACAAGGAACTTACAGAAGATACAAAAAGTTACATCACTTTGAAAAAAAGAATCGGCCGAAGTATGTTAATAACTTGTTATATTGCAGAAGAATAATTCCCAACAGCAAACCCACTAAAATTGTAACACTACAAATTTCCTGAAACCCACTTGCAATTCCAGATTTATATATTTTCTCCCACAGATATCTTATAGTCTTTTTCGCCCACCTTACCGGAAAACTCAATTAACACCAAAAATAGGGCGGAAAATTCTCAACGCCACGATTGTTCAAGTAATGAAAATTTTTATTTACCTTTTTGGTGTTTGCATGAGTAAAAAATAGAGGTCGTTCAAATATCCATCAATATCAAAGACAATCTGATCAGTTTCTTTGATTGGTATACCAGTGAGGTTTCCCAAAAATTCTATCCAATCAATTTGTATGTATTGCTTCTTAATTTTTAGTATTGTTGTATTTTTTCGCTCGTCACTTGAGGCAGGTAGTGTTTCATTAACACGTTTTAATACTATCTGAAACAAAATTTGGATTCTCTATGTAAATTTACAGCAATTTTTTCCAATGTTAGCAACTCTACTGATTTTTTCTACGACCACTATCGAAAGTTGTATTTTGTGCCTTGGAAAGCAACTGCAAAGTTGATGTTTTCCTCGAACTGTCATAATTTGACATCATTGGGGCTCTTAAGCAGAAAGTAACTTTGGCGCACCCCTAATTTTATTCATAGATAAAAGAGAGCTTAGTAGTTAGGTATTTCAATATAAACTGTAGAATGAAATATTTTTTCTAATCTTGACATATAAAGTGACACTTTTTGAAACTGATTGACATTATGAAACGTCTTACTTTTTGTAACTAGTTGCATAAAGTAAAATTTTATGCAATTGGTGACGAAAAATGTATTTCAAAATTAGTGACAAAAAGAATTATTCTATTTATTAAAAACATAAATTATAAATTAATTAATTATTATAAATATTGATAACACAATTATTGCAATTATTCAAATTAATTCCCGACGACATATTTTTTCATTGCTCGAACTTGCTGTTATTTGGGAAGCGGCGCACATTGCATTAGATGTTTCACCAAATATTTCTTGCGCTATAAGTTTTTTATTATTCATGGAATTTTCAACATATCCCTCCGCAACAGAGGTAGATTTCAAACCTCCATGCCTCTTTAATTTTAAAATATCAGCGCCACTGTCTGCTAGGAAAGTGGCAGAGCTTCTTCTGAAGCAGTGACCAGTATATAGAACAGGATTTGAAAGACCAAGAAATTGTGCAATAACTTTTGGCAGACTGCTAAATGTGTTAATTCCCACAGGATTTCTCGTACATTTTCCATTCGCATATTTTACAAAAAATCTGTTGTGTTTAAGAACCTGGGGAAGCAACTTAATATATTTTCTTAATATTTCAACAAGATTCGTATTTTCAATGTCTCCAGTGGTAATTGCAAACTGCCGTATAACTTTTGTTTTTGAAGGTGGGATATCAACACGAAAATGGCTTCCTTCGTCTATAAAATTTTCAACTGGAAAAAATGTTAATTCTGCTTTTCTGCATGCTCCTGCCATTCCAATTATCATTGCAACCTTAGCCATTAAGTATTCTTTGTCATCAGCTTCCACTAAAAATTTGGCAAAATCTTATTTAATAAAAACTTTTGACTTTTTAGCACTGTACCCGGCCGCTTGCCTTTTAATATATGCTACCAAATTTGTATATTTTTTAATATCAATATTCCTTTTCAGATTTAGTTCAGACCTTAACATTGAGTGAAGTGTCCATAATGTGGAAACTTTTAGATCTTTCTTACCCTCAAAATATGCTAGTGAAACTTTCTCATTAACATGTTTAATTTTCTTCTCATCACACCACATAACAAATTTTTCGTATGCCAAATCATAAACTGCCTTTGACTTTTTGGCAATTACTGATAATAGAGCATTACCTACTGCCTCTTCAATATCGCTTGGTAGCTCTTCAGAACTTGAATCACTCATTTTTTTAAAATAAAACTAAAAATATATCAATCTCGCTAAAAACCTTCCGTCTAGACTTTTTTACAAAATGTCCAACTGACAATTAACATGAAGTAACAGCAACAAACTAAATTTATGTTTTCCAAATTTTTATCAATTATATTAAATTTTATTTTTTTATTACTTTCTTCAAAATAAGAAAAAATCTTGTATGCAATACGTTACGAAATGAAATTTTGTGTAACTTGTGAGTTTTTGCGAAACTCACTTCGTTCGTTCCCCAAAAATCTCACGCGTTACACAAAATTAGGCATTTCGTAACTGATGGCATAAATAGCTATTAGTTGATTTTTTGATATGTTAAAGCATCCAACAGTATTTTCCGTCATAATTTAATGAGGAATAGGGAAGTCTAAAAAATATCTGACATTAGTGTAATAAGTGTTGCCTACGTACGTAGGTACGCGAAACTGTAATCTGTAAACTGCTAAGTACAAACAATGGCAATTAATTTTATTTTGGTGTGATCGTAGAAAAAATCTTTTGTGTATTTCGAGCAGAAAGTTTTTTGGTAGTCTCGACAGATTGCCGACAACTTTCTGTCTCGACTGCCAAAGTACTACTTTCTGCTCTTGATACCCAAATAGCTATTATTTTAGAGAAAAAAAAATGAATTGAATAAAAAAGCCCAACAATCCCTTCTGCTATTCGATTTATGATTAATGGTCGCGTTCATCCCAACGTATCGCTACCAGAGCTATAATCACTCTCAAGCTGGTAGCGGTCACCATTTTACCATCAGAATAAAAGTACATAACATATTTTTTTTTGAAGATATTTTAGACATTTCTATCTTGATAATAAAAGAAAAATACTTGGAACTATTAAATTGAAATCAAAGATGAATACATAATTATTGAAGTCATAAATCAAATAAATATAGAGTCTGCTGTTATCTTGAGACGAGCACATTCAACAGAATTAAGTCACGATTGATTACTCTAAAACTCGCTTCTTGATCAACTTTGTTGGGAAAAACCCGACCTCTATTCACAATAATTGTTATTATTCCTTAGCTTACTTCTGTGAGTTTATATGCGAAACTTATTGTAGCTCTTAAATCGTGTATTACATCAACACTGCTGGCTCCTAGTTCTTGGATTACTTCCAGTATCTTGTCTAAATTACTTTCTGTGAAATGGGTTGATGCTAAATTGGTCATATCGATTGGTCTAATCTGGAATAGAATAATAACATAATCAAACCTGGATGGTTTCCAATAGAAGATTGAATAACTTGATGTTAACAATTACCCCTTAGACTAACAAAACGTTCAATACGTAACGTGTTTAAAACATTAAATATTTTTGAGTATTTTGCCTGAATTCTTTGAGCATATTCTGAGGATAGCTACAACAAACTTGAATATCTTTTTTCCTCACTCACATCCCTAAGCAGCCTTTCAAATATTAGAATCTAACCGGAAAGCTGACTTTTTCCGCTCTTTGTCTTGAATGGGAAGTACTGACATTTTAAAGCAGAATGCTGCTTTGTGGCTTGCCTATTTTCTTATTCATGAATAAATGAAAATACTGAAGTCTGTTCGTTCCCAAGAAAAACCATGGGAAGTAAAATCACGTGAGTATTGAATGATCTAGGCAAGTGAACAAGGTTGAACGGAGCGTATTCTGTTCACCTACGGCTAACATTTCAATACAAGTCGTCCAATACGCAGCCGGCTTAGAATAGATCACGCGTGTTATTGGTATACAAAGCAGTTTTTCTTGGTACCGGCCAGAAGTTCATACATATAACTGGTCATTTATGAAACGCAAACTCTGAATATTAAGGATATTTGGTGAAAATAAAAACACATATAATTATTTGTGTTATAAAATATTTGAATATTTCAAGTTTTATAATTTTAAAATCTTCACAAGCTAGAAAAGTTCAGTGATATTTGATGATACAACACGCGCTTAGTGATCGTGTTTATGTTGAAGCACTTTTACTTTTTACCGAAAGCAGATGGAGCTAGCAAATTCCGAGTTAGTGCGAACGAATAATGCTATATTTCGCGATGGCTCGCCAATGATCGGCTACACCTTAGGGATAACTTTTAACTGACACTGTATATTGTTGCTAAACAGCGCGTACCAAAGATTACAGAATAAAATATAAGATGTTACTCTAGGGCGGTTTGATTCAAGTTGCTGTCCCAAACGGACGCCGCTCTCATAAATTATGTTTACGATTCGCTTTTGTTGTCAATAACGAGATCGGTAGCTACTAGAACAGTTATACAGGGGTAATTAGAGAAATATATATTTAAATTAATAGGATTCTTTATCACAAAAGTTTATTTTTGAATGTTAATTATTTCGAAAAATGTTCGTGATATGAATTTGAAAAGGTGAGTAAAAAATGAACTTGAATTTTTAAAATGAATCAATTCGCAGTTTTTATCCAGCATCTTAGTAATTTTGTCATACTTATTGATAATCTAGCAGATATTTATCACAAATTCGATTAAATTTACTCATTAGCCACCAGAATAATAGGGCCACTAAATCTTAAATTTTGATCTTCAAATAACGCGTATTTTTTGGATTGACAAGTTTAAGACAGTAAAAAGAGAAGCAGCTGCAGGACTTTATTGAAAAATTTTATAAATGTTGTAAAATACTAAGTTTGCAGTTTGGTTTTTGTGTTAAATTCAATGTATTGTCTTTCAAATCTTTCAATATACATTTGATAGTAAAATATACACGGACTCTGGTGTAGAGACTTGCATATTTGAAAGAAAATTGATTACATGGATGATGAAAAGAAAATTTAGTAAATTCGTTAAAAAGGAACTGACCAATTCCACTTTGGTTAGCTATAGAATTGAATTTTTCGATAAATATATTTTCCATCACAATAACGTTCTCAACAATGTCCCTTGATGGTACACATAAGCCACCAAATTCATCCTTATTTGTCGTGTATGCTTTTAGTTCACAGAAAAAAGTTTCTCCGTTTATTAAATTATCAGCCGAATGGGCAAACTTTAGGCATTTTTCTCATGAATGTTGTATTGGACATTCTTTTAACAAATACCCCGTAACTAAAGCATTTCCTTCTGGGCTTGATAGATTTTGGTAATCTGTTGTAAACACTTTTAAAAGCACATTTTTAGTTTCTGTAGGAAAAGTGAACTGTTCTAGGCATTCTTTTGTTAGTTCAGAACCAATAGTTAAAAGAACTTCGTTTACGTCATCCATACAGTTTGTGCCTTCAAAATGATCGAACATTTTTAGAGAAAATAGCTTTTTAAACGCGCCACAAAATTGTACGGGGGTTGGATTTTTGGCATCACCACAGCAACTTCGTATTTGGCCAAAAAAGTTTTCGAGGCAATCCTGATTGAGGTTTTGTGTAAGTAAAAATTTATATCCTCGCCATTTTAGAGTTTTCCATAATGAAAGAATCGAAAGATTGAGTATAAAATATCTTCCCACTCCCGCGCTCCAAACGTTGGCCAGTAACGTAATGTAACTTAATGCTTTATATTGTTCCCATTAGTCTGTTAATTTTTTGTGTTTTCTTGCTTAATGTATTTGTTTATATAATATCCTTATTATAAAAATAAATCCGTAATTTTGTATTAGAGAATATTACAAAATATTTAGTGTTCAAACTTTGCTATTAAAGAGAAAAATATTAATATGATTTTCTGCTTATTTCAACAATTGATTAATAAATTCAAAAAATCTATACCTACTACATAAATATAAAAATATAAATATAAAACACGAGCAACCAATTATAAATACCGTTCTAAAATAACGTCGCTCGACGTGCGACGTTCCGTATAATATGCCAAATTAAATGCAAGTAAGGACGTAGCGACGTACTGTACCATCCAAGTCACCAGACAGTCACCAGCGGCATCGGTGCTTTACGCGATAAATTCGAACGAGTGAAACATCTAATATTTTATTCTTTAACCGTACCTATTCGTTTTTAACAGGTTTTCATTTGATTTTAGTTTGGGCAAAATATTTTTTGGTACGCCGCTGATCTTATGAATCTAAATTATCGTGAATAAAGACGGTTGTAAAACATGTTAAGCATTGTAAAGTATTCACATAACTTATGTTTTACTGAAAACAAGAATAGAACTCTCACTCAGTTGAATACCTAATTCTTTTTATTTATGTATGAATGTTAAAGTATAGGTACCTCCACGATCACAGGTTAAAGTAGCATTTAAATAATTCCAACCGATTTAAATTTGATCGGTGAATGACCTTTTCACATCGTGTTCAGATAAACTAGTATGAAATAACATTACAATTAATAATACAATCAAAATTGACATAGACACCTAGGGCAATTCAAGTTGTTCGATGACTGAATGCCTGAAACTGGTTGATATAATTTTTTTAAGTTTTGAATTTTGGAAATATTGGTGATACAAATTTTTTCATCAAAGGTCCGAAATGACCGTTGCTTTCGCAAGCGAGAATACTTGTTTTCGGGTGTATTTTCAACCCTCTGGCAAAATTATTAATATTGGTTCCCTCAGTTCCGGAAGGTCAAAGTTTCTTCCTCTTTTTGAATATATTTTCAATTTAAAACAACGTTGATTACTTTTGAAGATATTTGCAAAAAACAAGCCCCCCTTTTTACTAAATTCTTTATAACTTTGGTATTTGTACAAGCGCCACTGCAAATGTTTCAAAAAGTTCCTTAAAGCGAATAACAGCTCGATCATAAAAAGGCACATGTTGACTAGACTACATTTGGCTCTGCCGATTCATCTTCTTCTAGGACAGAACGATACTTGGCCTAGATGATACTTAGCCCGCCCTCTCCAGTTAGAAATCATTAATTTGATCATTTGATGAAGCCTCAACTTAAGCCATTACACCATTGCTTGCTTCCATTTGTTATTATCATTATCAAAGAGACTCCATAGCTCCGTGTCCATAAACTGGAACTAATCTCCTTTCCTAGCAAGCTAGTTCAGTACTTCGTTACCCGTTGACCCGGAACAATCTTATTGATTGCAACTATTTGGCTTAGGAAGTACTTATTCACTTTTGGAACTCTAGTTCTTCACGTCAGGTTATGTTTGAGCGACCAGGGGTCGCGACTCAAAAGATCTGACCGTTACGTTACGTTATGTTACGTTGCTTCGTTATGTGCCTTGCTTGCGTGCGTGTGCTCTCTCCTGAGTCTCTCTCTCGTTTATGAAGCAGCGATTCATATGCTTCGGCCTCGGCGTGGAAGGCGAGCATTCTACCACTGAACCACCGATGCTTTATTAAAATTCTATGCAAAGCTGGTATTCGCAGTGCTGGTGGTCTACTTGAATTTGTTCGGATACATTTTTACTATTACTTCCATAATTTTTTTTGCGCGATTGATCTTTTTTGTTTATTTACAGCATCGGTTGTCAGGACGGTAGGTTGTGTTTACTGGTTTCGCAGTGCTGGTGATCTACTTGAATTGGTTCGAATAAGTTTTCACTATTGTTTCCATAATTTTTTTTGCGCGATTGATCTTTTTTGTTTATTTACAGCATCGGTTGTCAGGACGGTAGGTTGTGTCACTAGTTTCCAAGTTTAACACGTCGGTAAGTGATTTACTTACCGTTCAGACGTCGAAAAGTAATAAACAGTAATGAACAATTCCACCAAATTCAAAATATATTTTAAACTGATCGAGATGTATAAATGTCTCTCTTGACATTTCGTTCATTTCGAAGAAATTTAAATTATTTTATTCGGAATTTATTTCAATACGATTGCGCAAAAAATGGTATAAGCATCTCGAACGTTAAGGGTAATTACAACGTTTGCATGTAGACTCCTCTCGTTAAATTGGACAAAATGATATGAGGATTAAGGGGTCTAGCACATTAACTTTTCGAAATACAGGGTGTTGAAATTTTGAAAACTCGAATGTTCTAATTCGATAACTTTAAAATGGATGGAAACATTGATTTGACATTTGGCAGGTTGTTTTTAAAAGCAAAAGGGCATATTTCGATAGAAATAGTAGTTTGTGCAACTAGTGTGGATATGATGGCCATATCGCACGAGGACGAAGTTTGAGCACGACGCCGTAGGCGGAGTGCTCGATCGTTCAAGTGTGATGTGGACAATCCACACGAGTCGAACAATATATTTTTTCTACGACCCACTTAAGAAAAAATCTAGTAAATAAAAATTTCTATAAACTGTAATATAACTTCGAACTGAAAATTTAACAATTCAATTTTATGTTTCCACTAATTTTTTTGTGGTAAACGTGCAGTTCTTGGATGTCCAATTTGTATAATGCTACGGTTTCCCTTTTTAAATATACGATGCTGTTATAAGTAGATGTTGCCAGTCGGACTCCCTCATGAAGGGTACCGTACCATTATCTATAATAATGGATATTCTGCTAAATATTTCAAACGTCCTCCTGTTGTCGTTATTATTATCAAGCTGAATAATTATTCAAAAATAAAATGAACAATAAAAAAAACTTCTTCACGGGGAATCGAGCCCGGGTCTACCGCGTGAGAGTCTGGTTTGCTTACGTCAGATGTATTACATAATATTTGCTTAAAAGGAGCTTAAGTGCCTACCGTGTGTCCTGTGACACGCTCTACCTTTTTTTTCAATTTATGATAGATTGAGGTTTATTCGGTATATCTAAGATTAACATGACAGCTGATACTTACCCATAACATCGACTTTTCACTAGTAAGGTTGTCAAATGTGTCTACCCTGAAAAATAAATTATGATACACTCCCAATTTCCTTGCATTGATCATCGTATTCTTCCAAAAAAAATGTTGCTCTTTCCAATTACCCATTTTCAACAGCGGCATTCCTCCCATTAACTGAAAAAAAATTTGCTCTTGAAAAAAAACAATAATGCCAAAAGAAAACAAAAACACCTTGCTTGCTCGCTTGCTTGCTTGCTCGCTTGCTTGCTTGCTTCTCCAACCCCAATTTCCAATTTCAGGAGGCTTTTCCTTTTGCTATCGCCTTTCGTTCAAATGCAACGCATTTTCTCTTTTCAAATTTTGGAAACAATCACATAACCAAGAAAGAACAGCATGGGTCTTAGGAAACAGACTTTTTTTCCTTCTTTTTCGGACTTCGGCATAGTCCTGAATGATGTACAAGAACAATTTGCACCATTTAAAATAAAATAACCAAACGAGACTTGACAAAGTGACCGAGCAAGTGAATTGAGAATGAAGATGTGGAAAAATATTCCCCACTTTTATTATAGAAACAATGTGTCGGATACAAATTACGAAAATAACTTACTTCATCTAAAATTTTCAAAAACGTCTCGTTTTCATCCTCGTCAATTTTTTCTGTATCCGTACATGCTTTATAAAAAGTTCGTTGAAATGCTAAACTTTTCGGTACACGTCCATAAATTTCCGTTTCTTCTACAATTTTCTTCAGCCTGTAATCAGCCAACGCTCTCAAACTTCTCAGCGTAGATGCATGATGGTCTTTAGGTCTGTCTGCTATATTCATTTGACCGCAAGCGAAAGCATAAAAATCCTCACATGGATCGGCAGTCAGATTAACTGAATCCAAAATGTGAATACTTGCACGAACGCATTCGGGTTTGAGACATACTCTGTTATCTAAAAATATTATTATTTTATTATTATGATAATATATTCGAGATATTTTCATTATACAGTTTTTTGTACGCATGCGTAAGTAACTGCTATTTTTTTCGTACTATTTTGTTAAAATAAAAATACCAGAGTATGGAAATAAATGCACTGGTCGCCGGAAGCGAAGAGAATTGTGAAAAATGTGTTTGAATAATTGAAACATCGAGGTTATATTATAACCGATGCAGCAAAAGAAGCATGTCAACCAAATGTGTTGACCAAATGCCATAGAATATAATTCGAAGAATGATATAATTACGTACTATACCACAGATTATAAAAAGAACATACACGAATCCCGGTAAAACATCAAACGATTTTCAGCTCCGTCGTCAATGACCTTGGACCTTTAACTCGGTATGGCCGCGATGTTGCCAGTTTGAAATATTTTCTTAATTTCTTACCAAATTGCACTGTTGACTCGGGGACAATAACAATTTCTAGTGCCGGATCTAGTTTTTTGGAAGTTTTCACTAAATCTTTAAGACTGCGCCATGAATCAAAACAATAATCATAATCGAATATATATTTATGTATTTATTAAATACCTATATGTACATTCCTATGATTTGTTATAAATAGTCATTACTCTTGGGAGATTAATTAATAAATACATTTTTAGATAACACAAATAATTACAAAAATTAACCAAATTACCGTAAATTACTAACCAAAGTACAAATAATTCTTAATTTATTTATTATCAAAGGGAATACAATATAGACCTATGCAAGGGAGAATTTCGATAATAATTTGTAGCACCAAAGTTAATATCAAAAACTTAAAAATTTCTTTTATCATAATAGGCCGGGATATTAAATTAAATACTCTCATCCCTTGGAAATCGAAAGAACTTTATTTTTCTTTCCGAATAAAATGTATTTGGACAGTGTCTGTATGAACAATACACTCCGCCGTGATGTTTATTCATTTTATAAGAATAATAATCTATACCACTATATCTTTATAGTTAATATTACCACAACGCACAATTGATTAGTCAAATAACACAATTAATATTGCCCATTGAACACCTTCAAACAATGAAGCCAAAAAATGGCGTTATGAATTTTGAGCACAGATTACAAGTGATTTTGAGCATGTTCTGACGTTTTGATTATGTTAGGTTAGGTTAGCCGTCACCGTTATTGTG
>CAJUYI010000623.1:0-55146 GCA_910591695.1 Galerucella pusilla | reverse complement strand
TTAAATTATTTTATTCGGAATTTATTTCAATACGATTGCGCAAAAAAATGGTATAAGCATCTCGAACGTTAAGGGTAATTACAACGTTTGCATGTATACTCCTCTCGTTAAATTGGACAAAATGATATGAGGATTAAGGGGTCTAGCACATTTACTTTTCGAAATACAGGGTGTTGAAATTTTGAAAACTCGAATGTTTTAATTCGATAACTTTAAAATGGATGGAAACATTGATTTGACATTTGGCAGGTTGTTTTTAAAAGCAAAAGGGCATATTTCGATAGAAATAGTAGTTTGTGCAACTAGTGTGGATATGATGGCCATATCGCACGAGGACGAAGTTTGAGCACGACGCCGTAGGCGGAGTGCTCGATCGTTCAAGTGTGATGTGGACAATCCACACGAGTCGAACAATATATTTTTTCTACGACCCACTTAAGAAAAAATCTAGTGAATAAAAATTTCTATAAACTGTAATATAACTTCGAACTGAAAATTTAACAATTCAATTTTATGTTTCCACTAATTTTTTTGTGGTAAACGTGCAGTTCTTGAATGTCCAATTTGTATAATGCTACGGTTTCCCTTTTTAAATATACGATGCTGTTATAAGTAGATGTTGCCAGTAGGACTCCCTCAAGAAGGGTACCGTACCATTATCTTTAATAATGAATATTCTGCTAAATATTTCAAACGTCCACTTGTTGTCGTTATTATTATCAAGCAGAATAATTATTCAAAAATAAAATGAACAATAAAAAAAACTTCTTCACGGGGAATCGAGCCCGGGTCTACCGCGTGAGAGTCTGGTTTGCTTACGTCAGATGTATTACATAAAATTTGCTTAAAAGGAACTTAAGTGCCTACCGTGTGTCCTGTGACACGCTCTACCTTTTTTTTCAATTTATGATAGATTGAGGTTTATTCGATATATCTAAGATTAACATGACAGCTGATTCTTACCCATAACATCGACTTTTCACTAGTAAGGTTGTCAAATGTATCTACCCTGAAAAATAAATTATGATACACTCCCAATTTCCTTGCATTGATCATCGTATTCTTCCAAAAAAAATGTTGCTCTTTCCAATTACCCATTTTCAACAGCGGCATTCCTCCCATTAACTGAAAAAAAAATTTGCTCTTGAGAAAATAACAATAATGCCAGAAGAAAACAAAAACACCTTGCTTGCTCGCTTGCTTGCTTGCTTCTCCAACCCCAATTCCCAATTTCAGGAGGCATATCCTTTTGCTATCGCCTTTCGTTCAAATGCAGCGAATTTTCTCTTTTCAAATTTTGGAAACAATAACATAACCAAGAAAAAACAGCATGAGTCTTGGGAAACAGACTTTTTCCTTATTTTTTGGACTTGGGCATAGTCCTCAATGATGTATAAGAACAATTTGCACCATTTAAAATAAAATAACTGAACGAGACTTGACAAAGCGACCGAGCAAGTGAATTTAAGAATGAAGATGTGGAAAAATACTCCCCACTTTTATTATAGAAACAATGTTTCGGATATATATTACGAAAATTACTTACTTCATCTAAAATTTTCAAAAACGTCTCGTTTTCATCCTCGTCAATTTTTTCTGTATCCGTACATGCTTTATAAAAAGTTCGTTGAAATGCTAAACTTTTCGGTACACGTCCATAAATTTCCGTTTCTTCTACAATTTTCTTCAGCCTGTAATCAGCCAACGCTCTCAAACTTCTCAGCGTAGATGCATGATGGTCTTTAGGTCTGTCTGCTATATTCATTTGACCGCAAGCGAAAGCATAAAAATCCTCACATGGATCGGCAGTCAGATTAACTGAATCCAAAATGTGAATACTTGCACGAACGCATTCGGGTTTGAGACATACTCTGTTATCTAAAAATATTTTATTATTATGATATATATTATTCGAGATCTTTTCATTATACAGTTTTTTGTACGCATGCGTCAGTAACGGCTATTTTTTTCGAACTATTTTGTTAAATTAAAAATACCAGAGTATGGAAATAAATGCACTGGTCGCCGGATGCGGAGAGAATTGTGAAAAATGTGTTTGAATAATTGACACATCGAGGTTATATTATAACCGATGCAGCAAAAGGAACATGTCAACCAAATATGTTGACTAAATGCCATAGAGTATAATCCGAAGAATGATATCATTACGTACTATACCACAGATTATAAGGAGAACAGATACGAATCCCGGTAAAACATCAAACGATTTTCAGCTCCGTCGTCAATGACCTTGGACCTTCAACTCGGTATGGCCGCGATGTTGCCAGTATTTTCTGAATTTCTTACCAAATTGCACTGTTGACTCGGGACAATAACAATTTCTAGTGCTGGATCTAGTTTTTTTGGAAGTTTCCACTAAACGCCATGAATCAAAACAATCATGATCGAATATATATTTATGTATTTATTAAATACCTATATGTACATTCCTATGATTTGTTATTAATAGTCATTACTCTTGGGAGATTAATTAATAAATACATTTTTAGATAACACAAATAATTACAAAAATCAACCAAATTACTGCAAATTACCAACCAAAGTACAAATAATTCTTAATTTATTTATTATCAAAGGGAATACAATATTCACCTATGCAAGGGAGAATTTTGATAATAATTTGTAGCACCAAAGTTAATATCAAAAACTTCAAAATTTCTTATATCATAGGCCGGGATATTAAATTATATACTCTCATTCCTTGAAAATCGAAAGAACTTTATTTTTCTTTCCGAATAAAATGTATTTGGACAGTCTCTGTATGAACAATACACTCCGCCGTGATGTTTATTCATTTTATAAGAATAATAATCTATACCACTATATCTTTATAGTTAATATTACCACAACGCACAATCGATTAGTCAAATAACACAATTGATATCGCCGATTGAACACCTTCAAACACTGAAGCAAAAAAATGGCGTTATGAATTTTGAGCACAGATTACAAGTGATTTTGAGCATGTTTTGACGTTTTGATTATGTTAGGTTAGGTTAGCCGTCACCGTTATTGTGCATGGTTGCCAAGGATGTGGTTTGTGAAAAAAGTATATATTTATGGTATGATTTTTTTACATTATAATCTTTTTAATTGTACATAATTGTTTTAATGTTAATAAAATTGATTTAAAACAAGTAATTATCGAATATTTGTATCTGTATAACTATCACACTTAAAAAAATGCTTATAAAATATTTGACCCATGATCGTAAATTGAAGGAAATATGCAAATTGACAACCCTGTTGACAAATTTCGCGAAGCAGCCCGAACGGAGTCGACATAAGACGATGGGCAATTGAATGGGTATGTCCACCCATCTCTTTCTCTTTTTACTGTTCTCTGTCAAGCTTTCGTATCTGTTCTCTTTATAATCTGTGCCTATACCAAGAACAAATGATGTAGCCGATCAAGTTTGTGGAGATCTATTTTTTAAGTAGTATCAATAATAAGGGACAAAATTAGAGAGTATTTGTTGAAAAATGTCCTGTATTTTGAAGAATCTTACAACAAACCTGACCTTGCAAGCTTTAGCAGCGCTCAATATCGAAAAATACAAGGACATTCACAAACACAACATTTTAGTAGCTCAGATTAGTAACATGAAAGATTATTAACGATCTAGGTACCTACATAATGTACTGATTTATATAATTCTAGAAACTGAAATGATTAAAATTTCTTAGCAAGCCCTTGTGTCCTTATTAACTGATCTAATTGTTTCTGTTTACATTTGGAAACTGATTGATATAAATTAAACTTACCGTGGGACGTTAAAAAACAAATGAATAAAACGATAATAACAATGATTAATCCTAATATGCAACACACTAAACATTTTTCGAATTTATTTCTGCGATTGAACCATTTTAACAAACCCATATCACCTCATCACATATCACACCGGTTACGAACCAAATTCATCTAAACTATGTTAATTTTTCTAAATAGACCACAATTGCGGTAAGAATTAACTAGATGAGTAAGTGTAGTGAAAAAATTGGTCACAATGTCAATTGAGTTACATCAAAACGGTGCTTAATGAAAATAATTAGATCGATTAAAAGTGGGTTTGGATGCAGAAGCACCTAGTTTTGAATATGATGTGCAGCTTCAAATTGGATGAATTGTATCTTTAAGGGGCACAAAAAATATATTTAATTAATTTTTTATATAAACAGTATCTATTTATCAATTACAATCACTTTTAAAGATAGAATAGTAAAAATATTAATGTGCGCCGCTCCTGTAGATGGTGTCTCGAAGGACCTCCAAAAAGTGCTCTTGGCAATGATCTCTATTTCGGCCGTTTGTATTATCTAAAATAAAAAAAATTGGCAACAATTCTAATATTAAAGTAATAGTTTTTTTTTATTTTTGATACGCATCGACCATGGAGGTCATTAGCGTCATTGTGGTGTACAAAAGTTACAAAAAAGAAAAATTATATAAGATTCAGAACATCGATTGATTTAAGAAACGCCTTCAAGTTTTGCACATTACATGAGGGTTCCAGTAAGTCCGCTAATTCACATGCTTGAAGCTGCGCCTGCTGTCGCTTCGCCATTAATTGTGGACATTGAATGAGCAGGTGCTTGACAGTTAGCGTTTCATTACAATAGGTAGGATCGTTGCTGAAGAGATGGCTGTGTGCTAGCCAAGTGTGGCCTAAGCGTAGTCTGGTTAGAAGCAATTGATCACGGCGATTTTTGGGTAATATAGGCCATGGTTTTGTTGACTTTTTGACCTCGTTTAACTTAGTTTTCGCACTTTTCCACCGGTTCTCTCACGCACTCTTCACTTGAGCATTAACTGCACTTTGTACATCCGCACTCACTGATGAACTAGTTGTTTCCGTATTGCCATTTTCTGCAGCTTGTTTGGCATATTTGTCTGCTTCTTCGTTGCCATGAATTCCTATGTGGGATGGTATCCAGATGAAAACAACATTCTTGCGGTTTTGTTGGGCAGTGTAGAGTTCCTGTTTGATTTTATTTAAGAGAGGATGGTCTGAGTGAATAGTTTGTAAGGTTTTTAAAGCACTGAGGGAGTCTGTGAGAATGAGATGGCTATGAGTGACAGATGCATTTATGAGGATTAAGGCTTGATATAATCCATAAAGTTCTGCGGAGTAAATAGAGTACGTTGTTGGGAGCTTGAACATATGGACTGAATTTGTAGTCACTACCGCTGCTCCAACCTTGTCTGAGAACTTTGAGGCATCAGTGTAGACCTGAAGGTAATTGGGGAACTTTGCTAGTATATGCCTAAAACTCGCTTGGATCGTGTTGCTATTTATAGAGAATTTATCAAGGGATGAAAGGCTTGTGTTACAGGATGGAGTTTGGATTTGCCAGGGAGGGGTGGAAGTAGATTCGTTAGGGAAGCATTCTGGAAGTGTGTAGTTGAGCTTTGTCAGGTAACTTTTGATTCGTACAACGAAAGATTTGGAAGCTCTTGGTTTTAGACTTAAACTAACAGTAGACTAATAGTAGACTTAAACTAATAGTAGACTTTAACTAATAGACTTTAACTAATAGTGATGATATTATTAGAAGGAACGGTATAGTCAAAGCTCTTATCGCTCTTATCGTGCGGGTTCAAAGGTCACTAACCATATGTATCAAATCAGAAGACACAAAGGTTACGAAAATGTGAGATTACAAATATACCCGGAGAAAATAATTATGGTTGATGTTTCCTGCACACTGAATGAAGAATTTCCACTTTTTCATTCATTCTAGACATAATCTATAAGATTAAGTAGCATTTTTTTTTTGCTTGAGGATGCAAAATACCGGAAAATTGCTTGTTATTATTCATATTGTCACTTTGAATTGTCAAAGTGACATAACTGACATTTGGATAAAAACTTCGCTAGTGAAAGACTTTTTAGAATCGCTGAAAACTAAATACATCATTATCCTTTTTTCTCCTGTCAAAATTGCATAGGTCTGTCTTATTCATCTTACGGATTTTATTTGGAAGTTATGATTAAACGCAATAAAAGAAAACAAAAACGGTTAGCATGTCTTTCTTGAATCGTACGACCCGCATGATAACACTGCATTTGACTATACAATATTCGATGTCTTGTATTTTCTCCGTCGAGCTCCACCTATGCCCACGTCAAATGTTGATGAAGGCTCTGGTTACCCCCTGCAGTGTTACCATCTATTCTCGTAATCTAATGTTCTTTCGAAACATCGAAGTAGTACAATGATTATATATGAATCGGCATTGTTTCGACGTTGACTGAAGTTATTATTTCATAACTTGTTATTTAGAAACGGAATATTGAAATTCGAAGTGGAGAAAAATGTGTACAGGTACAGATCTGGCCACTTTTTATCGACCATCGAAATGGTTTGTTCCAACAACCACCTTGTGATTAGTACATGAACGTTCGTGAACTTATTTATGTACGAATCAAACGTTCGAGAACCTGTACGTGAATTAATCCATAAACATCATAATCTATGTATTGTTGGAACAATTCTACGACTCATTTTTAAACTGTTACCACTTTCAGGAACTTTATTACAACCCTATAAGTTCACGTTTTATTTGATTTGATTTATGTTTATTCACCATTACCCAACCTTAAAACATCAACTGACAGTTTGGACGAACGGTTCTACTTCCAAATCTCTGATGAAAATGTTCGTTCGCCGACACGTTCATGAACGTGTCCAGTTTCTGTTGGAACGCATTTTTATCAGTCCGTGGAATTGTCGGAACTTGTTGGAACAGAAATTTTGTTATGCGCATGATCGTGACGTCCATGTACGCATCATTTCGCTTAGTTGGAACAAACCTAATATGGTTACACAAGATCCCAATCTGTAGGTCTACAATGGATGATGTTTATTTTCCCGGAAATATTACCTTGAGACGAATGGATCATATTTTTTATGTAAAGGAAATGAAAACGAAAACTCATCTGGAAATAAAACCTAACCAAATATTACAGAATAAAAATATAAGATGTTTCACTTCAGGGCGGTTTGATTCAAGCTGCTGTCCCAAACGGACGCCGCTCTCATAAATTATGTTCATGACTCGCTTTTGTTGTCAATAACGAGACCGGTAGATACCAGAGAAGTTGGAATGACTTATTTTATTTTAAGCTATACAGGGGTAATTAGAGAATAGTATATTACATAACAAGAGTTGTAAGTTGCTTATTACATGCGAATAGAAAAGTTGGGCACGAGCCGCGTAGCGGCGAGTGTGGTAATTCTATAAGCATGTAATAAGCTTACAACTCTAGTTGTGTACTATACTTTTTCTACGAACAACTTCATTAATAAAAATAAAACGCATGAATAACAAGTAGCATTTATTTATTGAACAGTTGCCAGAAAAAATAATTTAAAGTTAACATTTATTTATAGTAATTAATTTAAAAAGTTTCATCCCATCAGAATGTAAGGTTTTCGATTTTTTGCTTTTAAAACCGTCGGATTGTCTTTTAAAGTAACTTCGCAATTTTGTGTAATTTTCAATATTGATATTATTCTTCAAATATATTGCCCATATTGAAGATGGTTTGAATTTCTCAGTGATTTCTCCAAAATATGCCAAGAGTACTATATACGTTTTCAGAAAATGAACGTACATTGTTAGTTGTTCGCCAGTCCATAAACTACCGGTATACATTTTCATATCTTCCTCTTTACTTTTCTGGCAATATGTTGTTAGTAGTGTCCGCTGCTAATTGTATAATATTGCGGGTGGTGTGCTACTTAGTTCGTTTCTACTATTTGATGAGCTCATTTCAATTATTTGCCTTTAAAACAAAATGTACATTCACACTAACAGCTAGTGACAGCGAGTCTTATTAATTATTAAACGTCAAAAAAACCTCTACCAACTCGTTTCCATGGTTATTCGAAACCAATGACCGACTAGGCTTGGGTGATAAATTGTTGTTTTTCTAGAACTGAAGCGTAATTTTTTTTATTACGTGCTAGTCATTACGTGTCAGTATCCGAAATGATCTATTAACTTAGTAACCAAATAGTAGGTAATATGGAATTTACTAGTGTGAGGGTAGAAAATAGTATATTACATAACAAGAGTTGTAAGTTGCTTATTACATGCGAATAGAAAAGTTGCGCACGAGCCGCGTAGCGGCGAGTGTAGTAATTCTATAAGCATGCAATAAGCTTACAACTCTAGTTGTGTACTATACTTTTTCTACGAACAACTTCATTAATAAAAACGCTGAATAAAAAGTAGCATTTATTTATTAAACAGTAGCAAGAAAAACATACTGCACATCAGGAGCTTCATTTAAAAAAAGTTTTATCTCACCAGGATATAAGGCTTTTGATTTTTTGCTTTTAAAATTGTCTTTTTAAGTAACCTCGCAATTTTGTGTAATTTTCAATATTGACATTCTTCTTCAAAGTTATAGTACTCATCAACATCGAATATATTGCCCATAATGAAGATGGTTTGAATTTCTCAGTGATTTCTCCAAAATATGACAAGAGTACGTTTTCAGAAAATGAACTTACATTGTTAGTTGTTCGCCAGTCCATAAACTGCCGGTATACATTTTCATATATCTTCCTCTTGACTTTTTTGGCAATTTTTGTTTAATATCCTTATTATAAAAATAAATCCGTAATTTTGGATTAGCAAATATTACAAAATATTTAGTGTTCAAACTTTCCTATTAAAGTAAAAAATATTAATATGACTTTTTGCTCATTTCAACAATTAATTAATAAATTCAAAAAATCTATACAACATGAATATAAAACACGAACAACCGATAAACACCGTTGTAAAATAACAGCGCTTGACGGGCGACGTCCCGTATAATATGCCAAATTGAATGCAAGTAAGGACGTAGCGACATACTATACCATCCAAGTCACCAGCGGCATCGGTGCTTTACGAGATAAATTCTAACGAGTGGAAAATCTTATATTTTTATTCTGTAATCTTTGCCTCTACTTTGTTAAAACACTGAAGTCAGATTTATGCTATTTTTTAATATCATTCACTTCACATTTTTCTGTCAAAATGAGTGACGAACCACAGTTCTCAATCAAAATAAAATAAATCCTTCCAATCCGCAATATCAAAAAATCAAAATAAATAACCTTCAGGTGTGGATATTTCTCCTAATTTCACAAAGTACGTGTCTCAATTTTCATTTGCATTCTTTTATAGACACTTTCAGCAGATCGCAGTCTCAATTCCTTTAAGCAACGTACTTTGCATTCCCAGACATTTAATTCCAACCTCGCTCATTTGCATTTTAACTCTATTCAATGAAACCTATAATTCAGTATCATATGAATACTATATAATTGTAGTTTACACTTGCGAGTGATGTCACCGTATTATTTTTAAAGATTGGTTGATCTACGTAGATTTTTTTCTCCTACTAAATTATAAGTAAGTGTACTTACAAGATGTATTTGTAAAAATGCGGCAGAACGACTTTGCTCTGTGACTACCACTGTCAGCTTATTTATACTTCCTGTAACTTCCAAACGAAAGGTCCGATTCAAACAATTCTACATAATCAATTAATCAGTATTAGTTACGAAAATATTTAGTTGGATGTGTATTAATATCATGCTGTTATTTTAACAAAATTGTGACATTTTTACATTAGTATAATGGTTATTAGACTTGTGGCATTGCCTTTTTTGTGGATTCTGAAGAGAAGTAGACTCTGTGTCACATAAGAAGAACCCACTAGAAGTCTAGAAGTTATCTATTGTTATATATATTGTTATCTGCAGCTTCTTCGCACATACGACTGCAACTTCTAGACTTCTAGTGGGTTCTCCTTTTGTGAAACGGAGTCTATTAACATGTCGGACACATCAACGGTTATTGCAGCGAACGTCAAAATGATGACTTTAAAAGTTTTTGATTATTGTAGGTAGTTTTCGTATGTATCTGTAATTTTTGGAAAATAAAAAATGTTACTTGCTGATAATGTGGCTTTCTCTAGATGAAAAAAAATTTGAAAAAGTTCACATAATATGTTTATGTTGGTCCGAATTTACATTTTTCCATTCACGAAAAAATTATACCCTTTCACAAAATTTATGAAGAGATTTTAGTCCAGGCAAATAGCACTTTTACAAAGAGAAAATTGTTAACAGAATGGGAACAGTTGGAAATGGTAAATAGGCGTACAATAAACGTAAAAAAAATAAATGCGTGAGCAGGGGTGTTTCCAGATATATTTGGAGGGTGAAAAGGGGTGGAATTTTGGATTATTGCGATTTCCGGCGAAAGTTGATGTCGCAAAGAAAAGTGTACCACAGAAAAGTTGTAGAACATGAAAAGGTCTACAACTTTTGTGGGAATGATTTTTTTTATATAACCTCAAAAACTCCGAGAAAATGCGAAAATCCACTTTTATCGTTTTTTATTTTCCATTTACACAAAATTCCACCCATTTTCACCCCCCAAATATATCTGGAAACACCCCTGCTCACGCATTTATTTTTTTTACGTTTATTATACTTCTATTCACCAATTCCAACTGTTCCCATCCTTTTAACAATTTTGTTTTTTTTTTCACTTCAAAGTAAGCTAATTCGACTAGTCTATTTGTGATTCTCTGTCCCACAACTATTATTGGCTAATATTTCGAATAAGGCTGCATTTAGGACGGATCAAGGTAAACACCAATAAAAATCGATATTATAGACGGCCTTTATATATATTTGTCTACAAAAATATAAACATTTAAATAATATTCCTCTTAAATAACTTCTAGCTAGGTACAAAAAAAGCGAAGTTATTATTTAAATAAATTAAAAGATTTTTGAACTTTTCATCGGTTGGATTGGATAAAGTGGAAAGGAATGAATCACATTTTCAAAAATATTTCACATGCTTTTCATCGTTATAATGAAAAAGCTTGAGCTGTTTGATCTCTATTTCCATTCCAGACAAATGCATCTGATCTTTCTCATCAGAAAATCACGAGACTGGTTTTGGTTTAGTTTTGCAACTTTTTAATTTTGTTCAAAAATTAACTTGTGTTTCACCTATTTACTGAAAAATTAAATTTTATCTTTGGTAGGGAAGAACTGAATGAAAAAAATACTTTGAAATAAAATTGTTGAAATATATCTGGCAGTTATATTTAATTTAAAATTGAATTGTAGTGAACAGCTTGAAAAAATAACTATCAGGCTCTGTGAGTGAGTGAGTTTAAAAAGAAATAATATAACCATTAGCACTACTTGAAATCAATCTCGTAGTTGAAACAGTGGCCTTATATAGAGGATATGATGCATCTGAAATGGAAGTAAAAATGGTACAAAGGCTCAATCCAAGTGTGTGGGATGTTCTTGATGTATGCTGGGTAGTGATTCCTAGGCGTGAGAAGCGGCGAGTTTGAGCTGGGTTTGGTTGTTAGGATTTCCCTTGGGGATGACTCCAACAATGTTAAGGTACTAGCTAGGACCCATTCGATTCTCGGCCCAAAAAAAGTATATGGGATGTAAAGCACAACCCAAACGAATAAATTAGTATCCTTCTTGGTGCTATACGATTGTTATTATCAAAAGTCAAATATTAATCCAAATAATTGCTCAATACTTTGGTGCCAGAACCAAAAAAGCAGTTAGTATTCAGATTTTTTTTGTGTCCTTAATGTTTCTGTTGTATCCATTCACAAAATTTGCTACTAACAATGAATTTAGGCAATGACTATAATAGAAATTTTTCTTATTTGCATTACCATTATTCTATCTAAGTTTGAGATACATTTTTATGTGTTTACTAAAACAAACCCATAACAACTTTCAAATAACATTTATAACACTGTACACTTATTAATAGGATTCATATAACTTCCCAAAGTGCAATTAAAATCTTTAGCGAAATGTCTGGAATTTCTGAAAGACCCTAAAATTCTAAAGATTGGCTCCAGATGCCTTTTGATTTGATTGGTACCATTTGTAGCACTATCACACATAGTACCGGCGTAACTCAACCAAAATAGCTGGTTCAAAGTATACTTCAGACCAGGTAGTTGATTGAGCGTTTCAGGTTTTTGTTTTTTGAACGCTTCGTAGGAAATGTCCACTGAGGCGTAGTCGGCAAAATTTTCGTCGAATGTTCTATTGCATGTCTGGAACCAAAAAAAAATATCTCACAGCCCTAATGTATTTATGTAAACTTGAAGAGAACTAAAGAAAAAAACAAGTACACAGAATACAAACTGGCATCTTTTCAGTAGTAGCATTTAGGTTAGAATCACGGGCCCAAACAGGCAATATTAGAAATAACTCAAAACTTGGGTATTTACAGGCTGAGGCAACCGACATTGTAGGGCTAGAACAAAGGATATAAGTCTAATTTGAAAGGCAGGAAAGGACATACCGTTCAATTGCCATTTTCACCGACATCTAGCTGCACTGAAGGCACTTGATTCCATATAGGTCAATTCTAAGCTAATATGGGATTGAAAAGGTGCCTTAAACGCAATTGGAGACCATTGTAAGGTTGTAATGCTATAGTAGTCTGGGTACCAGAGCGCGAGGGTCATAAGAGTTATGCATTGGCGGATGGAACAAGGATGGACAAGGCTCATCAATGCCATTGATTGGACCGGAACTTTTCTGTGGTGTCATAAGTTGATAACAAATAACGTCACAATGGAGTGGGTGGCACAGAAATCTCTAGATTGGTGGATTAACTCACCAGAACAGAGAGAGGCGGAACGGTTTCAAAAAATTCGCCATTTTTCACGGCAAAGCTAATAAGCAAAGATAGGAAAACTGTCAAAGCCATAGTTAGTAGGAAACTGTAGAGTGCCAGAGGAAATTACATAAAAAATTCGGCTCCAAGAAAAAGGTAACAGTGGCCGATTCATATCTAATAAAACCTGTGGACGTTGAAAAATGTTATTTCTATTCCGTTTCCACTCGAACATTCAGTCGATGAAACAGAAAAAACATTGTGTGACGAAATATTTCAACTTCAAAGTTGTTTCAAACTCACCTCATTTAATGATCCTGAGGAATCGAATTGTGAGCACTGTTCCAAGAGACATTCTGTATTTTCCAAAAACGACTGATAAGTTTCATTAGACCATTCTGGTATTCCTTCCCTATTTAGATAAGTAAAGGTATCAACTATTCCGAAAGCGTGGGTTAATTCATGAGCAATTATGGTTCCTAAGACGCTGTAATTGCGGAAATTTAAACCTTTGTGAGTGTCAAACACACCTCCGATTATTGCTGCTGGAATATCTAGAATAAAAATCAGTTATTTCATCACGTGTTATTTGATGAATAAGATATCCGTTTTTCCACTACTGGGGAAGGGAAATTTCAGAACGAATTACCAATGATCTTTTTGGGGTTGGGAACCAAACTACATACATAATATTAACAGGCACATTAAATCAATATTCAAACTACTATCTACCGGTAACCCAATCACCAGCACCCATCTATATTGGATCTGATACTGGTCTGGTATTCATTGGATGGTTTGTGATATAATTTTTATATCAATTCAATAATTTACACGACTTTATTATGTTTCTAATCATTGGAAAAGCTGTTTTTTTCAAACAGTTTAATGGAGAATTTATGAAACAGGAAATTTAAGTGAACTTATTTTCAATTAACATATTTTCAGTGCACCAACCAACAAAAGCATAAAGAAACTACTCGTTTTTTTTTTCGAAAGCAAAAAATTAAACAGCTTGCCATGGTCTAATGTTTTTGTATTAATAACTTATGGTTAAATTACACTATTTATTACCATACAAAAAGTACTTAAAACAGTTCTAAAATAATTTTAAAATAGCTGTAAGTATCTAAATGCACTAAAACTGATTTCTATCGCAGCCACAATAAGCATTTTTTATTATTTTTTGTTAGAACTCTAAATTATATGTAGTTAAAGTCCAGAATCCTCGAGTAATTGAATATCACTTATTCTCAACCTGGGATTTGTAAGTGAGACACTACTTGGATCCAATGGTTAAATTTATTCAAAATAAGTAATATCTAATGTTTCCGGGATCTTAGTCTATTATGATAGGCTCCGTTTCACATAAGAAGAGCCCACGTGAAGTTTGCCTACTGTCTTGCGCAGAAATCAAAATCGGTCTTGGTTTGTATTTGCCGTAACGACCGTTCCAGGAGCGCTATTCTGTACGCGGCATTGACAGTCGTCGGTTGCGCGGCCGACGGGACTAATATAACGCTATTCTGTATGCCACTGTTTTCGACGTTTGGAATTGCAACCAAAAATTATCGGCATAGAAGTGACGTCACTCGATTCGGTACATGTGGCCAATGAGCGATGAGGGAAACTGTCAAATTTGTAAACAAACAAAAGTTCACGTTTAAGATTAGAGGTTAACTGGGTAAATTATCCCTCAGGATATAGCCCAAAAAAGGAAGAAGAAGATTAGAGGTTATGTTTTGGTTTCGTTGGAAGGTAGGGTCATATAATTAGATAATAGATAGTGATAGTGACATATCTTTTATCTGTTAGCATAAACGATAAAATTCATGTTTATATTAACATTAACAACTCAAAAACTCGAAATAAAGAGTCAACTAGCATTGAAGGCGTTAACTTATATCTCTTTTTTTTTCAAGTCTCAAAGATAGGATAAGAGCAGATATTAATTATTTTAAAGGAGTTTCTTGCTCTATCAAAACTCAGCGTTATAATACCGCTCAGAAGGATCATTTGACTCAGTACATGGAGAGCCATTCAAATTTTGCTGCAGGAATATGTTATGTAAAAGATGGGAAGGACTTATAAAACACTAGATTAGAAACTATACACTATATTTTTACTGTTCAAATATTAAAAAGTCACTTAAATAATCCGTAATTCCAGCCAAACATCAACAAATAATGAAAATTTCCTTTCAACGGAAATCGATAACGGGTACCGTGGGGCTCATTAGATCACGATAGACATACCGATTCTCATCGACTCGAATTCGCGATATCGGTCGGTGAAAAGGTATACAGCACGTGAACTCTGTAACAGAATAAAAAGGAAATTTCTTTCTATGTTAGAAACACAAAACAGTCTAACCCACAAATCAGTCCAACCTTTAGACTGTTTGGTGGGTTAGACTGTTTTATGTTCCTAGCATAGAAAGAAATTTTCTTTCTATTCTGTTACAGAGTTCACGTACAGAATGTCGCACATGCGACTTACCGACGGCTGTCGATAACTGAGTCTTACCGATACCGATTTCTCTCCGAAACGAGTTACAGAATACCGCTTCAGGCCACAAACTATGTTTCATGACGACAGCTATTTTATTATCGACATTTGAAATTGTGTTTGTTTTTGTATTCAATTCATGTAAATAATGTTAGACCCAGTATACACGATTAGTTAAAATAACTTTTTATTATACTTAACAGAAAATACTACATTTTCAACTGTTTATAAAATACAGTAAATATGACATTTTCGGAACAGCGCACGGAAATTTTTTCTCGATCCCTATTTCCGTGCGCTTAATAATAAACATAGATATCCATAATACTAGATATCCTAGTTCAACAAAAAGAAATGCAAAAGGGATTGAGCTTCAACAATAATACGAATTGTACATTAAATATTACTATTAATAATAACGGTTCTGTCCAAAATTAATTTTTTTGGAATTACCTACTTGTATTTTTTTTTGTTAATTTGAGTTGTATGTACTAACATTTTTACTGTTTTAAAAATAAAAATAAATATTCCCGATTTTCTTAATAATTTTTTGCGATATTTTTTGTTTATGTTGATTTCAGGTACCTAAGTATAATAAAAAATATCGTTCATTACTCGTCCAGAAATGGATTTTCCGTTCTTGCATGACTTCCCGTGTTCGGCTGCGCCTCACAGGAGAATTTGTCACGCGCGCACGGAAAAATCCTCATTTCTGTACTGGTAATGAAATATACTATACCTTCATATTAACAGAATCCACGGTTTCTCACTTACATATTTTAGCAAATATTTTCATAGGATGTCATTTTGTTTACAAATTAAAGCTAGGAATACGTTTGATCGCTATTAGAACTTTCCTAAACTAACAGTAATACTTACATATAACATTATCTTCTGGAAGATACTTTGCTTCAATGGTTACAATATCACGATATAACTCGCCTTGCTTATAATTGATTTTATGCCTTGTCAAGTTCAAATTATATCTGTCACGACTTTTGTCCACTGCTCTTATAATATCCAACGTATTATTCAGTTGTAGAATGTCGATCTAAATATAACAAAAATATAGTTGAGGAAATATTAACCGTTATTTTCAGTATACCATGAATCTCAGAAATCTTCTTATACTGTTTATTACAAACTACTGAACAGAAATTTTTTTGATATTGGATAAAAAAGCAGAGGAATTGACGGTCGTTGTAGGTACAGCCACAGAGTACACCCACCATCTAACAAGTGGCGAAAGAAAGTAGTTTTGGTGATCGCAAATTTGTGTGCCCATGCGTGAATTGATCAGTTAATCTGTCAATTCGTCACTTCTGTCCATTCCCCTTAGTTCACCGTGTATTATTTTAAGGTTGCGTTAAAAATGAGCTACTTCTCATTAGACACATGAAATAAATAATAAAAGGTGTTCTCATGTAAGTAGTTAAACAAAATATTCTATAGTCCTAATTGGGAGTGATGTTCATCAACACTACTATTTTTCTTAGTGTAGTTATGGTTTTACTTCGAATCAATACCCGTGTAACTTTTTTCAGTGTATCAGGTAGCTTATGTTTCAATGTCTTGACGTATTTCCGCTCAATATTGTAAGTCCGACTTCAAAGGAGCCGACAAAGCTTTCGTCTCTTGTTAGATGGTATACTCTGTGGTACAGCTGTGGCTATGCACCCAAGGACCATTTGGTTAATTTTCGCAATGTATCGCGGCTCCGAACATAGTGGAAATTAAGATTCAGGGGAAAATCATAAAAAATCTAAGAGGGTATTGGTGTACTGATTTTGGTGTAAATCGCTTTAGGTACGAGTATTTTTTTTTTCAACTGTAATCAGCAAAAACTTTCTGTAATTTCCGTAATTATGAATAACTAGTTCATCAACATATCTCTTTGATCACCCTGTAAACCTGCTAACTTGCAATTTGTACTAGTAATCTTCCTGAGCTTATCTAAATTAATCATCTTAACGGTGTTACTCACATCATCAACACCTAGAATTTGATCGAATTTATTTTCATCGAAAACCTCATCTGGTGCACCGATGAACACTTTAATGTTTCGCAATTTATCGAGGGCATAGGTCTTGTGATTGTGATTCATCCATTTAGATGAGTTGATGTGATCGTGCAAAACGAATTTTATGTTGTCTACAATTTCTTTAATGGATTTTCTTTCCGATGAGTATTTTCTAGCATATACTGCTTCTGAGACGTAGGCGAATCTAAAAAGAGTTAATTTTATTTGAAAAACTGCCATGTACCGATGTTATAATCAAAACCGTTGCAAAATGTGAAATTATTGTTCACAGGTGTTAACAGGAATAAATATAAAGAATACATTTCACGAAATCAATTGAAAACAGTCGATAATTTTTGCCGTTAGGGACAGGTGGAGCGAAGAAACTATCAAAAAATAAGACTATGGTGAAGATTACTATGTATATAACATAGAACAAAAAATAATTCGCATGCCCCGAGAAGGAGACAGTGAATTATTATACAACTCGTTCAAAGGGAAAAATACCCATTTAAGTTGCTGGACACGAAGATTTCCGAAGCCAGCGATCGCTTCCTGGGCATAACTGGATATGCAACCATTTTAAGGCAAAGTAAAAAGGATGATCTGTGCTATATACCAGTCTCATTTATATTTTCAACATAAAGTCATATTTTTGATCTACTTGATTCGATTTATCTTCTCTCCTTAATAAGATTCATTTTGAATGAAAATAGCCGTGGTCCAATAGACTGATCTCCTAGACCTTTTGATACAAATCTCCTGGATTTCCACTCAAATTTTAAGATCAACATCACGTATTTTTTGTTGGGACACTCAAACTGGATACTGCAGACGAATGGCTTATTTTATTTTTGCTAGTCCTTTTTCAGGACTTTTATTCTTTGTACCATGTACCAGTTTGTACAAGTGTCATTCATGTTTATAATCGACAACTCGAATGGGTCATGAGGCCCGGTTTATCAATAGCCAATATTATCCGTCAGTTAAGTATCCGTCGGATAAAAGTAACTAGCAGATAAAGTTCCAGTTTGTTTGGAAGCGGTTTATCAACTCGTTTTTATTCCATAGTTTGTTAACTAACAGATAAAGAAAGTTGGCAATGCTGACGAATGAATGTAAGCAATCTCATTGGTTGTTACAAGAACAAGGTCACGTCACATGAATTAATATATTTTTTAGGTTATTGGTGAATGTTTATCCAAAGGTTTATGTGTTTTTATTTTTATTTCTTGAATAGTTTTTAGTTGTTGATGAATATGAATTTTCCGAATGATTATATTCTGGATAGCGGCGAGGACGAGGATATTGTGCAAGTTATTGAGTACGAAAGAAGGCCTTATACAGTTAGGGAAAGAGTGGACAACTTTGAAAAGTGGTATGATAAGAGAGACTGTTCTATCAATATTAGAACTGATTGAGGATTCTCTTGAATGTCGAAATGCTGCATCCAAGCCTCCTCCTTTGATTTCCAGGTTGCCCCATCCGTTTTTTATTTTCTATTACATTTTTATGTTCATTTGCAATTTTTAGAAGCAAATTTCTCTCCTCAGCTGTGAAATTGCATCCTCTCTTCTTAGTAGTACTAGTACTTTCCATTTTTCACTTTGCTCAAAACCCAAGTAAATTTGACACAACACCACAACGAAATCAAACACAACAAATCTACCGAATAAAGTGAGGTTATGTAATAAACCTTAACCTCCAGATATCGACCTATCCGCCAGTTGAAACTGAAAAATAAATATTTGACATTTTATCTGCTGGATAAAGTTATCCTGTGGTTGTTAAACCGACCTTTCCAAAATAACTGGTAGTTAAGCATTAACTGACGGATAAATTGCTATTGATAAACCGGGCCTGAATGAATGAATATCGTATGGTTGCTTAGCTAGTACCATGACACAGCTCTGATCCAGCGGTCAGGTCCAGCATGTTGTTCAGTCTTGCATCTCTTTGATCTAGAGAGATTAGGAAAAAGCAAAGTATATTACAGGTGGAGTACATCTCTGGTATCATCTAATTTAGAATGTTTTTGTTAAGATCAAGAGGCGAAAATATAAATAAAGACATTATATAGCTACTTAAGGTTATCTACCGTAAGATGTTTTATGCTTTTTCTTTTTTTAAATATAAAACTTACACAGTTTTTATAATAGTCGAACAGAAATCAGTTCTATTAATTGGTTTGATGTTATTGATTACAGTGTCGTACGATTCAAATTCTCTTCTGATATCCCGAGACAAAAATGGGTACAAAAACTGGGTAATCTTCCAAAATATGTAATTGGTTCTAACACTGAAACATAAATATCGTTAAAATTATTAAAATGATGTGAGATTTAATGTTAACAGAGTCCATATGTATGTAATTCTTAAGAGAGCGAAGTTATGATCATTAAAATGAAGTTATTTTAGGGATGCACCGCTAATCTAATTAGTTAAAAACTACTTATTACCCTACCTTATACTGGTTTGTTCCAATAATCTTATCAATTTTGAGAAATACTGCAGTGATACTTCAATTGTGGAGTTGTTGTCGAATACAACATTTGTAAGTAAGGCAGCCCAAGGAAGACTGGGAAATTCTTTTTCCAATTCCCTTACTGTTCTGTTCGTATTGTATCCTGCAGATTCTGAAATAATCTACAAATGGTGAAATTTTCAACTGAAAAATAGACTGGTAGACTCCGTTTCACAAAAGAAGAACCCACCAGAAGTCTAGAAGTTGCAGTCGTATGTGCAGCTTATAGACTTCTAGTGGACTCTTCTTTTGTGAAACGGAGTCTAAAATGTTATTTTAACTTTTATTGCATATCGAGTTTGAGATTATGAGGAAATAGTTGTTGATATAAAGTGTCAGAACCCTGGATTCACTTTGATAAACCCGACAACAAACGTCAGCTGTTTGGGTGTAGAATACTTTGAAAAAAATGGTGTTGAAGAGCTATCCACTGTTTCTTCAATCTCTATTAAGCGAAATATAAAAGATAACACTCGTAGTAACTTACCTGTGACAAAGAATTCTCAAATTCAACGATCTTCCTGGATGCATCGCTAATTCCATCTAAAGATCTATTGGATCCAAGCATTTTAACAATATTTTGTATAAGTAATTGATAATTGCTTTTGTGAACATCTTTGATGTAATTCGCATTTGTTGGTGGTAATATCTACAATAAAACAATAACTAATAATATTTTAGAGAACTTGATAAAGTTGCCATCGCTAGTTTATTGCATTGTTCAATTAACCAGTATAAAATTCATCAACCACGCAATCGACCCTTATGATAAATACAAAGTTATGCAAATAATTGTACCCCTCACAAAAGTTCATCGTTCGCCTGTGGTATAATGTGTTGTGGTATATTTGTAGTCAGATGTTTTTGGTATTGTATATGAACTAGTGCCCTCTACCATGACCAGAAACTAAAACATGGATTCCGATCTCCTTATACAGTCTCCATTCCAATTCCCATACAAATAATATTTGTTTAATGTTGATACATTTTGCATACTTTCCATACTTTGAAGTGGAAATATTTTCATAATAAACTGATATTTGTCGAGGGATTAAAAACATTAATGAATGTGTAGCCGATATACATATGTAACGGAAACGGTGTACGATCAAAACATTTTTCCGTTTTATAAACAAAAACCAGAATGATTAACTCAGTTCATTTGTTCTGTTTACACGTCTGGAACTACATTAATCTGGATAATGCTAACATATGATAAAAATAATCCACTTTTATAATTTCAAGTAAGTTGAATCATATGTTTAGTGAGGTTTTTGAGCAGCACTATCACGTTAGAATCGTAAATTTTTAACATTACTGTTTATATTACAAGCATTTAATCAACATAATGAATGACATGATATAAACGTACTCCTTGTGAATTTAATTTGATTTCTCACCGAAAATCTATTTCAGATTTCATTTGCAAAATTTAATATTTTCAGATAGAATTGAACTTTTAAATAAACTTTTAACAAAAAAGTACTATAGGTAATATTATGATTGGCCCGCTTGACAATATAGTATTTAAAACAGCCCGAGATGCCCGTGGTAGAATCAGGAAGAAACTACAAGCAGATCCATGTACTCACGTTTCACTTCAGTCTTGTCAAATTTGTCTGAAATAAACAAAATTATATTGCCGAGAACTGCGAACTCCAAACTTCAATAGAGGTGAACAACAAAGCTAGAATGCGAACATCGTTATAGATAGTGGAATTAATTTTGTTGTTCTATAAACAATAGAAAGTGTTATTTGAAATTCTAGTCTAAATAGTGAAATAAAATATCTCTTTGAAGTGCTTTTCTGAGTTTAAAACAATCACACATCGATAAAAGGTACACTTCCAAAACAATAAAAACGTGGTTACAGTTGTAGTGTTACAAATGTACTAGTGGCTAAAATGCTATTCTTGTGTCCAGTAAAACTCTTTTGCACCTTTTTGGTAGTTTCGTGTAAATATTTAAGTCTTTTCCTCCCGGATTGGCACAGGCAGCGTTAAGAAGTCGATAAAAATCACAAAAGGGAATAACTAGTTGAGGTTAGTTCAGCTTTTTTTCCATTACTAAAAGCTGCTGAGTTTACCTATGTTTTTTAGATTTCATAATAAGTTTGTAGAAGCCGGACACTCCAGCCTTACATGAACAAATGTATTTCCAATCTTTAACATTATCATTCAGATTAATTGTTATCTAACGAGGCTGGGAAGCTAGACCAGACGTCTGCGGACACAAACTTTTAATTTTTTTTGAATTTGTGCCTTCTAGGCCACATAATATTATGTCCCGCTTTAAAAACCTTCTTTTAGTCTGCTTCTGTCTCCAATATATTCCAGGAGGTTGAAAAGGGTTACTTCAATTTTCGTCATTTTCACACAAACACGTTTAGGAAATAACGGAACTCACAAAAATTAAGAAAAGCCTGCCAAAATCACTAAAAACGCCTCGAAAAACAAATAAAGAAAAACTAAACCTCATCAAACACCCTTACAGACTGTTTTGTGGTTCACCGCTATAGCAGTCATATTAGAAAATTCAGCACCATCTAGTGACATGTGATTTTCTCGAATACAATAATTGACAAATATAGTTTGTTCAACCATCCTTTGCCGTTATGTCATAATCGGTGACGTATTCTGCTGTTTTACGTATGTCTTATATTTGTTGAATGTTATTTTACACTTAACCTCAAAATTATAATCAATGGCATACTTATGTTAAGAATTGTTTTCAAAATATGACAACTGAATTGTCAACAGTAACAGATAAAATTTATGTTGACCTTAGATAAGAAATACGTTAATGACGTCATAATTTCGTCTCATCCATTTCATGAATGAAAGAGCAAGCTGGACAATGTATGACGTAACGGCAAAGGATGGCTGAACAAACTATACCTCTTAATTGTATAAAAAATGTATCAAGCTCGTAACCAAGGAACAAGCTTTCGATTGTCAAAAAATTATCTCGTTTATTACAAATGTCCTAGAGATATTAGAGAGTCTTTATAGTGACATATACGGATGCGCATTTGATGTTTTGAATAAGGAAAACATTATTGAGGTTAGTGCTTGTCCTTATTTGTGCGCGATTACTGCAGTCTTAGAACATAAAGTAGTAGGGAAGGAGCGTGTGCTACATCTCCCATAATAAATAAAAGAGACAAAGTCGGCCATTTTGGATAACCATTTTATAACTTATTGTTTGTTTGGTCGCTGTTTAAAAGTTGGTTTTTATGTTATATTTTGTCGATTATTACTAACTCATATGTTTTAGTTTATAATAGGATTTTCTAAGGTTAAGTTAGTTTTTCAGTTACGTTATATAATACTCTCAGTGATATAAATATAGTTTTTAAGACAATGGTCAGTTGTAGTGCTTGGGGACGTTCAAAGACTGCTAAAACCAACGCTTTGAAAATTACTTTTAATATTATCATAATAATTATAATCTACAGATGTGAATATTGGTCTTTATGTTAAAAATTTCAAAAAATGCACATAGTTGTTCCTAACCTAAATTCTCACTTGACATGATATGACATGACATGAGCGTATCATTTTGATTTTTCAGTTTATGAACAAATATATCAAATTTATTTTCAGCATATCATTATTAATTAGGAAGCTTCTAGCTTTTATATCATTTTATAATACACTTGTTACTTACAATATTTTCTATTCTACTAAATTTTAAGTTATTGAAAATATTAATTCCATTTTATAGAAATAGTTCTATCCTAATTAAAATTGGGTACGGCGCCACTGATATATTCTCTTCTGCGGCGGCCATTTTGGATAACCATCCCGGTTAACTGTCCTTGGCGTAAGGATCCTTCCTTACTACTTTATGTTCTAAGACTGCAGTGCACTATCCCGACTTTATTTCATGTTTCATATTTATATGTCACAATGTGTAGGTGATCTGTGTCATATATGACACCTACCTTAATATAATGTAATTATAGTTTCATGTTTCAATAACTCCAAATTATTTTAAGTCTGTTTTAAGGTCGAGCACTATTTATTCAAGGTCATCATAATTACTGCAAGGTAGTAAATTCGTGTTCCCAATAACTCTCTATTACTACTGATTATAAAATTATGGATATTTAGGGTTAGGAAAATGTGCAAGCCGCAAAAACTAACCACAGTCCGTCAAAATGATATAATAGGTCTGTTCGTAGAGCAGTCACAAACGGTTGGAAACTGGACGACTCATGCGCTGTGCCACGCGAAAGATGCTACCACTAATAACGACTCAACACACATTGTCCAACTCGCAACCGACCTGAAGATCCACTTCAAAAACGCAACACAAGATTCTTGGCGACACCTGTGGCGCAATAGTACGACAGCACTTCATGATATCCATCCATCCACTTCTCCTCTCTCCCTGAACTTCTTAACCCGGAGAGAGGCTACTACAATCAGAAGAATCCGAATCAGTCATACCAAACTCTCACACGGATATCTGATGTCTTCAGGAAATTAACGACCGTTCAGTATCGACTTCCAAAAACCAATCGTAAAACAATCCTATTTCCGCGCATCGTTTCGTAATTTTTTCCAAGTTGAATGTATTGACCCATTCCATTTGTAGTATTGGCCAACCGCCCAGTTCATCAAATATTTTTTTAATACTTTTATTATAATCTTGTTCGATTGCGGAAGTATTCATGCAAGTATTGTAATACTTTTTTTGCATCTTAACCGACCTGGGATCCTCCTTTTTGATGGGTCCAACGGTGAACAATTCCAATTCCCGCAGTACCTTTTTCTGTGATTCGTCCAGAGTCGAGGTTGTTTCTTCATATCCACCACAAGCGAATTCATAGAAATGATCGCAAGGATTGATAGAATTGTTTATTATGTCCAAGAAGTATTCTGAGGAATTCACACAGTCAGCACTGAGACATATGTTATCTGGAAAAAAATATGGAATAATTTTTGGAATAATCAGTCTCCAACATCACTTTTAGCGGCCATTATACTAGGTATATCATTGCCTAGGAAACTTAACGAACTAGGAAGAAGGAAACAGTCTTCTTGCTGTGGGTACCAAGCCATGCTGGTAAACAAAAAAAGAAATAGCTGATGAGGAAGGCAGCAGTCAACGGTCACTACCTTTGTATGACCTGAACTGTAGGTACTACAGAAAGAAAGGAGAAGAAAAAGCAGGACTAGACCTGTCTAAAATATATCTCGATAACAATCCGCAAAAAGCAACTAAGAATCGTCAGTGGTTTTCTCAGAGGTCCATGTGCAACCTGCACAACAAGCCCTGCTTGAGGCGGAAAATTAATGTAGCTTTTGTCAAAATGCCGCTCTCTTCCAATTTAGCAAATCCAAGTAAAAGCCCTTTTTTACATCCAAAATATCAAATACTTCATAGAAGGAGTAGGATTAGGCTTTAACTGAGCACAGAAAGGGCACAATAAACTTTAGATATTCAAATTCGAGCTTTTTCATTGGGTGAACCAGTAAAATCATGTTTAAATTCCAAGTTTCTATAAATTTATTAATATATACATTTCCATCGCTTTTAAGTGTGTTTTTCAATAAAGTTGACTATAACACGTACCAAGATACTAAATAAGATAATAAATATTTCGGTAGAAGTAATCTGTGAGAAAAATTTCACGCTCTCAGTAACAAAATAAATTGATTTTCTTGGCTCCTTTCCAGAAGCAACAATCAATATTATATTTTGTTAGTTAAACAAATTCCTATTCCTGTTTCATTTATTTGAAGGGTTAACTCAAAAGTGAATAAATGTTTGAAAATATTCAACAGAAAGAAAATTATAATAAATACATAATGATATTATTCAATACAGCATAATATATTTCAAAATTGAAATTGATAGCCGAGGCAATAAAGTTTGAGACTGGTAATAGTAGGTATATTACACTACAAGGGCAGTTACGTACTGGCCGTGAATAAATAAAAATAGTATATATGTTACGGTTAAAGTATTTACTTAGCTAGTATATAAACTAGTTGGATAGTATACAAACTATCCAACTGCCTGGTTCTGTATCTGTAGAGTAGGGAGGGTGAGTGTTTAGGCTCACAGCACTTAGGCCACATGTGACCCATTGTACATCCTCCCGAGGAGTTGTCCTCCTAGGTCATTGTCCATCCTGTCCTTCTCAGGAAGGTGGACAGGTCACTAGGAGACATCTCCTTTATTCTGGTTATTTTGATGAAAAATCACTTTTTCACTAAAATAGCTAGCAATGGCTGGTTTGTATACTATCCAGCTAGTTTATAAACTATACAAAATTTATCGCTAAAACTCAAACCACAAAGAAATTACACAAATTAGCTAGCATTTTTGGCTAGTTTGTGAACTATCCACATTAGTTGGATAAAGTGTGGACCTGATATTGGTAGTAATACATAATAACGAACAAGTTGGGTTAATTTAGTTTAGGATAGTAAAATCCTTAGTCAAAAATGCTTTCTCTATTGGTACAATGTAAAATTGTTACAGGTACCTATTATTACTTTAGAGAAAGTAAAAGAAATATAACTAATAATACCAGGTGACAAAATATTAGCAATAAAATATGTCAGGAGATTAAAACAAACAAGAACAGTATTATTTGTTGGAGCAAGTTGCACTGTTGTGGTACTTGCTATTAAACGTATATCCAGACGCAAGACATTTACATTTTTTATTCGCACAACTCTTCTTGCAGTGACATTTTCTTGCTTACATATTTCGAACTGCTGCGGAAATAGAGCTGTTTAAGGACACCGTGAACAGTTCCAATTGGGTAAAATTCATCTTCTACACTCATTATGACGCCCAATATATTTCTATGATCTGACCGACTTCGATCTACATCTGGAATGGGTACTCTCACGGACATGCCGACAGTTTCTGGTTTAAATTTCTTGCGAGAATTTTGTAGCATTTTTTGTGCTTGCCTTTTTAGACTTTCCTGGCATGAATCCCTCATCGCTTTAATATTGTTTTTATTCTGACAATGGTCACATACGTTTTCTTCAGAATATAATAAGCATTTTTGTGGTAATGATTCATTGAGAGCATTTTCTGTTGTTGCAGTAGAGAGCAATGCCATTGCTTGTTCTTTAAATAAAACTGAGGTTTTATTGTTAACTTCGACCGAAACTGGGGTTTTGCGTTGGTTGGTTTTCATACCAACCAATTCGTTGGTTATTATGTATTACTAACAATATCAGGTTCACACTTTATCCAACTAATGTGGATAGTTCACAAACTAGCCAAAAATGCTAGCTAATTTGTGTAATTTCCTTGTGGTTTGAGTTTAAGCGATACATTTTGTATAGTTTATAAACTTGGTGGATAGTATACAAACCAGCCATTACTCGTAGCTATTTTAGTGAAAATATGATTTTTTATCAAAATTACCAGGCAGTTGTATAGTTTGTATACTATCCAACTAGTTTATATACTAGCCAAGTAAATACTTTAACCGTAACATATACACCACTGGGGCAGAAAGTTTGAGTGCCCTGAGCTGCGCGCCATGATGATCATGGCGCACAGTGCAGGAATCATATGTTGCTTTCGTTTATTTGGGCTTCAAGCACTTCTGCGTGACGCCTCAGTCGTCACGACTTTTGAGCAAATCGAACACGATTTTTTTGGATGCTCAAAACCACCTGACATGTGCCAATGCCAATGAATTTGCTGTGTTGTTAGAAGAACAGCTTTCAATTATAATATTTTTGATAATAAATTTTTGCATACCTATACAAAGGTTTAAATCGTATTAAATCGTAATCGGCACAATTTTAACCTTTAAATAAACGTCAAACCGGACAAACGTCAAATTTAATGTCCGTGGCTTGAAGCTCATACTTTTCGGTATGTGCTCGAGGGGCAAGGGGAAGGTAAGACTAGGCGTCACGCCCGGTAATAAACGAACGGAATTCAGTCACTACGAGCTGCTATTAGCAGCCAAAAGTAAATAATCGAAAACGCTGATAATAAGCATTGTTATTTTATTCACAACGTCAAGCTGACAGCTTATTTAATAGAATTGACAGGAATTTCAATTCAATATTGATTTGTATAACAGCCGAATGGATATGGAAGACTCAACAAATATCGCTTGCCAGACGCTGATGACATGAAATTCAAGGGAGCGGTATGAAGCAACTTATCAATACCTCGAGAAATGGTGCAAAACAAAAACTGCTAGAACAATTTTAGAAGCCGTGCTTTTGGTGTTGAAAAATTATGTACCTAGCGGAGGGCATCAACATCAAAAAGTAAGTTGCAAATAAAATTGTATACAATGGAACAAAGCCAGACGGCTCCTGCAGCACTTCAGGACTAGGAGAACACCTGGTTGAAGATGAAGAAATTATGGAAAATTTCATACAAATTGAGAAAAAAAGGAAAAACATTTTTCCAAAAATGTTAATAAATGTAATAATTGTACTATTAATATTCATATAAATAAATAAGATACATCTTTTGTATGGCATAAATTATTACCAACAAAGGGTGGTAAGTTGACCTACAGCCCGTCGTCGAGGGCTTTTTGGCAGTTGTTATTCACGTCCTCCAAAACAGTGTCAAAATACGTTGTTAACAATATAGGGAGGCGAAAAATGTGCTTTCACAATTAATTTAATATTTAAAAAAATACGTTTCTCACCCCCATAAATTTTCTTCAATTTCAACACCACAATAATCCCCGATAACAACACAACCAAAACAACTATCAAAATCACATAAAAAGCGTTCCTTTTCTCCCTCCAATTCCTTGGTGGTTTTTCGTCCATGTCCGAAATTACACTGAACTAGTGAGGAAAAATAATTTTTCGCATAGTAGAAATCTTCGCTACGTCATGAAATAAACACAACAGAAGTATGTATCTTAAAATAAAAGCTACACGAGAATTATTGAGGTAATTTCAATTAAACTAACGAAGGTCACGAAAGATGGTTACGTAAAATGGATGTTTCCTTTATGAAAAACATAAAGAAGTTTTAATTAGTTCAAACCTACGGTTTCAGATGTTATTCATGTCTTTTCCCGTTCATACATTTGTTTTTTACAATTCGTATGCACAATGTACAGGGTTTCATTGCAAAGCTCAATACCGTTTTGTCTTCTTAGGTGGGTAGTTTCACCAACAAAACAACAGATAAATAGCTCTGATCGTATAAATAGTGTCACAGTGATGGAATACTGTCGATAGATAGAAGAAGCTTTAACATACTGGCCACTTGATATTCCATGACTTTTCAATAATTTTTACTTAAAAACAACTCACCCGATCGATAATACATTCTTGTATTAAAAACAGCAATAAGCACAAGAGCAAGAATAACTTCTATGACCATAAATAGTTCAATAACTGTTAGAATATACTTTCGATACATTATTACAGTCGATCCCTAATAAACTAAAATCATTTTCACTCATTTTTTCAAGGCTGTGGTGGATTTAAAAACAAAATATTTGATTTTTATGTTAACAACTTCCTCAAATAAGCTAGATATAATTGTATATTGGACATAAATGTTTAATATTGATTTATGTTGAACGTAGTTTTGGTTTTTTTCCATCACATTCACAACCTTCAGTTGTATGAATGATTATTGAATAGATCAATGCACTTGCCAATCGTTGAAGTTATTAGCAAGTGACATTACAATTTGTTCCTATTTCAAAACTCGATATTATCATCTGGTAAACTTGGTACATGTGCTAAATGTTAACTTAAACAACAGTTTTCTCTCACTTATATTGCATCACATATAAGAAGAGTAATAAAATAATTTACCCAATCAATTGTCACTTGAATAACTGTCTTGGTAGAGCAATGATAGTAAAATTGGATTCATGATCTACAACAAAAATTATAACATCGAGCTTTGAAATGATTGATGTGCTTAAGTAATTCAAATACTCAATACTCAACACTTGAAGGACTTTGGACGTCCCCAAACAGTCAGACAGCACTGAAATCCTTAGCACGCCACTAGTCGGAGACTTCCTATAACAACTCATAACCTTGACCAACCACAAAAGTATTTGGCATATCAAAACCTTCAGCACGAGGCGGAGGTGTATATCTTGGAGGGTCCAAACGAAGCACCAGACGTATTGGAGCCACTTAACCAAAAACACCGCAAATTTCTGGTCAAAATACCCTGACCTGAACTAACCCAACGCATAAGCAAGGCTTAAAGGAAGTTACAGGATCACTCACATGTCACTGCACCCTTAGGTATATACACCGTTGGTATATACAGGGCTGAACCAAGTTGTCGGTTGTGCATGTGGAAGAGAAGGAGAATGCATCAACTTATTGCAGCTAATGCAGTAGCTACAGCGCCCAGTGGGGGATATCATCAAGAAAGATCTGAAAAGACAGTTAATCCCAATAAGAACAGCTTGTTCCATTACCTAAGCTGTGCAACCAAGGGAACAATAAGCCCAAATGCCGCCATTCCGAGGACTTCATACCTTACCTGAGTGTACTGAACTGAACAATCAGTGTCAAAAATGCTTGCGAACCACGTTCTTCGTAAAAATATCCCTTGTAACATCATCTGTTTGATGCATTCCTAAAGCCATATTTTCTATCCGACGGTACAAAAACCTACAGGGTGTTTTATTAAAAGTGTCTAAGTTGTTGACTCCCAAAAACCCAAGCTCTCTCCTGCAGTCTAGGGAAAAAATACTGAATAGGCAACAGTGCGAAAAAAAGTTCTCAATTCCTGAAGTCGTTCGGTCTACAAATCATCAAATGTGTTGGAATTCGAATGATCACCCAGGAATTGATAGTGGACAGTTTTGGTTAAACAAATAATGGCTCCTCACGAGAATATAACCTAGAGGTGGTCCGAATTGTGTGGAGTTGTCAAAAAGTGTTATACTACACATATCCAAGTTTTGTGTGATAATGCATATTTGTAACAACTTTCCTTATATGATTATAAACAGTATGTAAATTATTGAAAATAATATTCTGGACGTCAGTAGGTAATCAAAAAGTTATAATCCAAAGATCGTAAATGCTCCGAACTATGTAAATATTCTCCGCTGAGGTTCATCTAACAAATACATTAGTTAAATAAATATTTTGTGTATACGCTAGGGAAAAACCTTTGGAGCTAGAAAACATGAAAATGTTTATCATACATGATGAATGTAAACAAATTCCATATCAGTGATATTAATCAAGTTTATGATGGCTCGCATTATCTTTGATGTTTCAATCAAGATTCTGAAAATTTATTTTTGTTCTTTAGTTAACTGCTAAACGGAGATTAAAGCTGGAAAAATCAATTATCCTCAGTCTTGACCAAGTAAAAATAACAAGATCTTTTGAAATATCCATTTACCTCAGAATTAAAATCAGAGGACTGACAAGCTAGACTAGACTTTTGTTATCTCTTTAGGATGGAAAACACATGGCTAAGTTTAGATTAGGAAAGGAATTTTAGTTTTAGACACTTGTTCACTGCTTTTGGTATTGGACGGTTGTTGTGCCGTTCCTAATGAATTTTGTATTTAAATGATAGAATTTAAAAATAAAATAACAGTTAATTGAAAATTTTGGAGTATTCTTACAAGTATATTATACACCAAGGTGGTGAAGACTATAATTATTGACGGAGCACCAAGATAAGGTGCGAGATTTATAAAAATGTCATTAACACTATGGTGTATATACAATTTTTTCCACTACTTTATAGCCAAATTCAAGACAAAAATTATAAATAATTGACAAACGCACCACGAGAAGTGTCGTCTGACTGACAAGTACACTGTCAGTTTCCGATATATTATGAACGTACTCGTTATGTAATCAGTCATTTTTGGTTGAGCGCGAATTTTAAACTAATGGCATTTTTATTCAAATAATTTTTTCTTGATAGGTAATATCTTATACAGAATTATGTTGCACAAGTTTTTGTTGAACTCTTATCCGTGAATTCTTGAAATATTTGAATTTGTCCATTATTGACCTAGGTTAATAATAGAAAATTATCAACCACTAATAGAGAAATTCAACTTCTCAGTTGGCTAGAAGAAGCAATAATTGTCAACTTCACAGCTAGTAGTGGAAAATAGTATATTATCAAACGAGCAATTTATGATAGCCATTATTCACCCGAGTGAATATTGGCCACAAATTGCGAGTAGAATACTATACTTTGTCCACGACCATTGATTTCTTTATTAAATAAAAGTCAACTAATCTCCAGTTCATGAAGTTATAATATGTAAACATATAGTTATCTTTCGATTTTTCTGGCAGCAGTCGTATAGTCGTTAATTTCGCCGCTTTTTTTTATTTCAGTTGGTGTACAAGAACGTTCATTTCCACTATCCGAATTCAATGAATTCATCGTTGCAGTAATATAGCAAGTTCGTAACAATTTGGTATTACTAACGTCAAAATTAAATAATTTGACATATATAGAGATTTGACATATAGGTATAGAGATGGGCGATACCGTGTAAAGTATCAATACAACGTACCGTCATAAATATATTGTTTTGAAATACTTAATACTAGAAAATGTCGTTATGAAAAGTATCAATACTAAAGATTTCGATATTTTATCAATACGATATATTTCAGAAACAAATTTCATGAACAAAATACACAGATTTAAAAGTTTATTTCATATTGTACCCCCATCTCCAGTCGTGAATTATGAACCATAATACACTCCAGTGTATTATGAACCATAATTCACACTAGTAGATATATGGGTACCATATACCTTTTGTTAGGAGGTAAAATATCGACTTATTTATTAGGTGGTCGTGGACAAAAGCTTTTTATTCTCACATACTTATTTTTACAATTGAGTACACGCATATTTCATATTTTGCTTAAATATTAATTTATAATAGTAAAGTTTATATTAAAAATTACTAATAATAGGAAATAAACCAGTTTCCATTGGAAATTACTTCCAAATTTTAAAATAAAATATAAATTTCAATGCCTTTTCCGACCAACACCCGAGAATTTCCGAACGCTACCGATGATACACGTGTAATGTCACATCTCTTGTTTGTAATTACTCTGTAATTACGATTTAAACTACCTATATACTATATATAACGGAGACGATTTATGTGAGGATGTGGCAAGAAAATACCAGAGAGTACTCTTTTTAAAATATATTCCGAGCTTTCGAATATAACATATTCATTCTCAAGGACTAAAAATTATCAAGATATGGTCAAATTATGAAATATAATATATACCAACCATATTTCGATGTGTGGTCGTGAGAAAATAATGTTTTTATGGTTGATTCCTAGACATATAGGTACATAACCTCAAACTATTCAAGAATAAAAATTACCAGCATAGAAGTAGGTACTTACATTAAAATGGTCTTCATAAACAAAAGTAGTAGTATTTGTCGAAATATCGTCTTTGTTTCGACGCATAGCTTGCAATCATAATGCCCTTCTCTTAAGTGTACTTTTGCTTGTGCCACCAGGTAAAGTAACAAATATTTTGTCTGGAGTTTTAATAGATGTTGATTTACACTCTGGAACGATGCAATACTTGGAATACAAAGTTTTTTTTCGGCTTTATCCATTTTTAAAGCTTCCAGAAACAAATTAGGTCACAAGAACTCAGAGCGTGATACACGAATAAGAACGTTAACAAATGACGTCACTCCATGTGGCAGCCATCTTTATGACGTAAAGCGCGTTTTGGCGGACTTTCAAATATTATGATTTTTAAAGTCGTTTTAAAAGTAAAGTTTATATTTTTTTTGGAAAAATAGGCATGCAATATGTTAGGAGACCTGATAAAGCGTCAATTCCCACCAATAGCAAAATTTATGCTTGTACCCTATTGGTTTGTCACTTCTATCGTTCTTTTTTATAACCATCGTAGCCAGGAAACAGTAAGATATATAGGTATTCATTTAGACCGCAATTGGGTATGTATATACGGAATACCACAGCCGTCAAATAGTTGGAAAGGAAAATAAAAGAAAGAAAATCGGTTTCCACATGAAATTATTCTAATGCATTTATTGTGTTTATTGCAATAAAATCCATTCTATTTAATAACCAAAAGGTACTATCACGATCTGTGTTTCTTTCTGATAATTGCCAAAGATTAAACTGCAGAAGGCGATGAATATATGAATAATAATTTGTAGCCTTTAGTCAACATACTTGTAGAAGATAGATAAACTTCAAGGGATACATAATTGTCTATTAAGCAAATTTCAACATCCTTCAATATTGCAATTGGTTTAAGTTGAGATGCATTTATATTAATTTGGAATCATACGTTGAAAGGTGTGGGAGTTTTTAGAATTAATGCTTATCAAATATAGATTAAATTATAAATTTAAAATCAGGTCATCTTAAATAACTATTTATCAATTGTCTGCATACATATACAGACATGAAAAGACTCTGAAATTACCACGTGGTCGTAGGGAAAATACTGAACATTACCCGTACGAAAGTGATTCAATAATATACTATATTATGATTAAATCACAGTTTCGGCTGATTTATTCATTCTCACACAAGCCTCTGATCAAGTAGGACTCTTGAAGAACGAACGGAAGGTGGCAAATAGTTGAAACAACTTTATTATATCTTTTTTTTATGCTAATGTGGCATGTGATGGCTTGTGTACAGATTTCTTTTACATAAAAATAATTAGACAGCTAATGAAGCTTAAATAAAATTAAAAAGAAAATTGCGTTGGATGTTTTATTTTCACGCTCTTGATGAAACGTCTAGACCGCAATGCAGAAAGTGAATTACAGTAGTTAAATTAATTTATAAACTCGAAAAAGACGGATGAAAACTATTAATGTACAGATAATAAGCTATCTTCATATACATTAATTGATATATCCTGAGAACCAGTTTTATTTTTAAATGGAATAGATGAAACATTCCATCAATTTTTTTAAGGTGCAACCAAAGTAATTGGATTGTTTTTGTTCGAAATTGAGTCCATTTATAAAATACTGGTAAACAAAATAACTCAACTGTGAGATTCAACAGCATAATAACATTCCCTGGAAAACCGAATGAACTTTTTTCGTTTTATTTCGTTCTTTTTAAGTTGTTTGTACTAAAATAGGGATAATAAAACTACCAAAGAAAGTTTTAATTTTTTTATTACCTTCAAGTGAGAAAAAAAGGGTCTTGCATATATGCAACGCTAGGCTTCATAACTACCTATTTTTATTACTTAGTATAAAACGTTAGATTACATGTGAAACATAGGCCAAGGTTGCATTTTCTACACATTGTTCTTGTAATTGAGTTACAAATTTCCATCGCGCAACGCCTTCTTTTCTGATCTGGTTTGTAGACAAGCAAATGATCGGTTTTATCAAATCTAATACCATCACTAACTCTGTTTCCTTGGCTACTGCTCAACGAAGATGTTAGCCTTCCAGCTCCTTTTGAAACGGTACCGTATTGTGACAGGTAAGTACTTACTTTTTCTCGCCTAAACTGAAGTCGAGTGACAGTCTTTCCAGATTTTTTATATCAGACTCAGGCATTTTAAATAAAGAATTAGAATTAGCCACGAAAATATAGGCCACCACCATTTTTTGGTACGGATACCTATGCGATACATTCCCATATTTTCGTGCATCAAATCGGTTCCTCCCATTGATGCATTGTATTTTCCAATCAGATTTGGTCGTGGAACTGTTATGACTTTCTTTTCCTTTTGCAAGTATCTTCTTACTTGGGATATTGGCTCAACTCCATGCATGACATGTGGAGGCTACAGTGACAGTATTATTATCTACCCATCTGACAAATACGATTCCTGTAAACTCTAATTCCATAATGTTCAACCCCAAATCTTAACAGAACAAAAATACGTTCTGAAATAATGTATTTACCAAAAGACACACATATCTATATTATACTCACACATAATGACTTATTGTAAAAAAACGGTAATAGGAAGGCCTAGCATTGCATATATGTAACACACAACTTTTAGGTAGGCGATAACAAAATACAAAACAGTTTTCCTAAATCTAACCTAAGAGGGTCCAAAATATACTTATTAATTATTACACTGAAGATATTTAGGGTTAAAGTAATGTAGTTTTAATATTTTATCACACTTACTCGAAATTGGTCTCCATTTTTCACTTTCTTATTAATCAGCTGTTGTTTGTCTGCTTTTAAAACGCACATAAACAACAATATTCCAGCAACTGATGTTTGGAATATATAAAATGATGTCTCTTAGTAACATAGGCAGCACCTTCTATCCTCGGAAAAAAAAAAACCTAAGCACAGTAATCTACTTCATGAATCACTGCAGCCGTTACATATAAGTAACGCAGGGCTTTTAAGGGTTAGCGAAATCCATTATTATTTGTCAATGGTTGTTTTTATATGATTTTGTCCTCTTATTCAGTTATTCAGTTGCAGAACAAAATTTCTTTCCATTCTCTTCTTGAACAATTATAAATCGCAAGTATCTCAATAAATTAGACGTGTCTGAAGGGTTCAATCAGATTGCAGCGCCACTTAGTGGGACCAGTTGTGTCAAAATCGGTCCAGTCGCTCAGGAGTAGTTTATAGTCACAAAGACTAATAAAAATGTTGCAGTATATTCATTACCCACTCTATATCGCTTTATATAGTAAAATATTGATGTATTCCAGCTCTACATTCTAGATTTAGTATCGGTGTCTGGTTCGAAACTCTCTACTATTCAATTTACACATATTTATAGAAAATTGTAGTATGAATTCTTATTTATATGCATGAAGGAATTCAAATCACAATTGCGATTAACAACTTTCATTGTAATCTAATACTTCTGTGAATTTTTGTGTAACCTTTAGGTTACGCCAGACCTGTAGGTACTTGCGAACATGTCTAGATCCATAGAGAAACCAGAAATGAGAAAAATATCTGTAAATAAGATGGTGAAGTCGAGGATTTTCATGAACATGTTAAGAATATAAAAAGGAGGACAGTTGACATTATTTTATAGTTTTGAGGTCTGGACGTAAACATATTGGTTGTAACCGTGAATAAATGAACAAATATAGTTTGGCAAGTTTATCTGAAGCTATGGGGCATCGATCATAAACGTACAATGGTATACGGTATCTATTTTACCAAGTAAAACTGAAAATACAAAGGTCACTGACAAACCAACGCCACTGGATAAATCAATATCAGTCAATTGACGAAGTGAGAGGAAAGAACACACCCACGCGCTTGCCAATAAGAAGTCAGCTTTCCATAAAAATCACTAATTCTGTAATTCGGAGGGTGTGGTAATTATGGTTTTCGTACAACGCTGCCAGAGCTTGAAGAAGCCCATAACAAAGTTGGAAAAGTGCTCATCTTTTAATAATCATAAATTGAATAAATAATGTTAATAGAAAATATCCAAGGAAACAACCACATTAAAGAATTAACGTTCAATCATATTTTTAATATTGTTAATAATAAAAAGTCCCTTTTCTAATTATTATCACTACATACTTAGCACATTAGCTTTTTCATAGTTAAAAGTGGCAATATCGAATGTTTTCGACTGCATCACTTTCACAGCTTCAGATGAACTTGCCAAAGTATAGTAGCTATTGATAACCAACAACGGGGGAAAGCAGTGGAGGCTTTCGTAGCCTACGCGAGGCATGGGGTCCCTAGGTAATTATTTCATTCTCTCCAAGGACGAAATTTCGATTCGAAAAGAATTATTGATGAAAACATAGAGTGTTTGAAAAAAACTTTCTCTTCTCTCAGTGTAAAGGAATGATATATTATCAAAGTATTCGCCAATACCTTCCAACGTGAGTTTTCTATTGACAAATTTCACATACTATATTTTTGATTTCAGATCAGTGTGCCGAAATTATCCTTACCCCAGCTCCATGTCAAATAACAACGACGGGGGCATCGGTCCCATATCACCACCTGCCTTACTTTCACCTAGCGGAAAGCTACCTTCTCCAGGAGGAAAACTTCCTTCACTAGATCCTGCTGACAGATTCTTAGGAAAAGGCTCACCGTTTTCACCGTCCAATGGAGATCCACAGAGGCATTCGCAAAGCGATGATGACAGTGGATGTGCTTTGGAAGAGTACACCTGGGTACCTCCAGGCCTCAGGCCAGACCAAGTAAGTTATAGTATATATTGTTTTAAATTTTATGGTATTGATAAATAATAAAGATAATAATGAGACATCTTAGTATGAAGGAGTACTATTTTGCTGTACATGAATTTCTATAAGTCCGAATTTATTGTTTTCATTTCATTTGAATTTCCAAATTAAAATGAATTCTTTCAATATTTCACAGTTTAAACTCCTTTCCTTCCTTCCTTCCTTCCAAGGTACGTGCATTTTGAATGCAACAATCCTATATACATATATTAAGATTTGACACAAGAAAGACTTGTAGGTATTGATTGATTCAATTTCATTGCTTTTAACTAGAACTTCGCTGTGTTCCTGGCTCCAGTGCGTCAGTTTTTGATAGCAGAATACTGGTTCAGGAGCAATGAACTCCGTTTCAAACGTCAGTGTCACACCATTTATTAAGTATTATAATTTCTAATTGAAAAGATTTTTGGCACTCATTTTTCTTCGATTCGGCTTTGCTATTCAAAATAAGAAATATAGGAAATCTTAGGGTGTGTTGTAACTCAGCAGGTTAACCCACTGGTCACTGGACCAATGGTTGAACTATGTTTAACTACTATTCAGTAGTTAAGTCTTTTTGCGTTTTAATACAATTTGTCAATCAAGGGTTACGTAACCAATGGATTTCAGTTGACATTTCAACCTTTCGTTCCCGCTATTGGCATTTACATTTATTAATTTAGTTTCTTGCTGTGTATTTTAGAGTGTTTTTGATTGTACTTGGTCTGTGAAATGGGGGTTGGGTAAAATAACTCGACTTTGAATTTTTTCCAATAAATAAAGTTATTTCAGTAGAGTTTATTAGCATCTGTGAGTTCTTGTGAATCAGCTCTCGCTCGCTCCTTCCAGCTCTCAAATGCTGTTCAAAATAATTCGTACTAAATGTTGAACGAGATAAATATATCTTCATATACATTTATTTTTTACTTATTAATGGAAATCAAAAATAACTAACTCTCCGAGATCTGATGGTAAACTTTTCGAAGGTTAACCAGTTGGTGTACGTCTAAAATCTCGTGTTACAACAACCTTTTGGAGTTAACCAATGGTTAACTATAACAATGGCTCAATCTACCCAGTTACAACACACCATTAGATTCGAATTTTATCAGTTATTAAAATTACGAGATGTCAACAAAGGATGCAGTGGCTTGACAAACTGATATATAATACAACCATTCGTTATTCAGTCACGAAAAATGAATACGAGTGTTTTTATAGCCATCAAATAAAAGATAAGTGAGTACATTATTTTTTCTACTCCTATACATCAATTTTATCATAAGATGAACGCAAACTTCAAAGAATTCACGAGATAAGGTATATCAGACTTTATCAAAGTACAGCTCCTGCAGATCTAATGATTAACTGTAAAGGAGTAGAAGAATATTATCCCACACACTGTACTAGTGCAAATTCATTACAATGCTGCTATCTCTTTATTATGAAATTATTCGCTCCAAATTAATAATACATTGTTGGATGTCGAGATTCAACTGATCCAATGTAAAGTGAAAGTATTATATTGGTCTGTTAAATGCACTATCATTTGTCAAGTAACCTCAAGTAGTGTATCAAGTTTAAAAGATCCTTTCATTCTTTCATTTCTTTGATATTGTAATGTGAGCCTGTTTTTACGCTGTGTGTGATTCGAAAGCATTCACTGTATATTTTATTCTCACAAAGGAAACCTGATACATACTTTGCCAATTGTCTATAAATTACTCGAGAGTTTTTGTCCGTAATAGAATATCTAGTCGAGGCTTGAGACAATTAGACTAGTCAATCGTAAAATTCGTTTCCACTTACAAAAGTAAAATTTAGATTGGAAAATGTTTTTTTATATCTGGTCACTATCTGACACTAACGAAAAAAGTCGACAACTAGACAATCAATAATATTTTGAAGTTTAAGGAAAGATTACCCATGGTACAATTCTATACGAAAACGCAATCTATTGGAGTACCAAAAAGCAATTCTATAAATATTATTTGCGTCGCTTTCAAAGCTTTTCTACATTGATAATTCTAATCATCAGAGTCTGCTTCCTGCTCTACTACATTCGCTTTGACGCGATATGGAGTTAGTTTGAAATTGTTTTAAATAACAAGGAACTTTAAACTATGTCTTTCAAGCATACTTCACTCGACTAGTTTCTACCGAATATCACCAACGGTATTTGCCCATTCAATATTATACAATAAATTGCAGCCACTGTGGTTTAAAATTAAAAAGTAATTTAGCTTCTAACCACATCCCAAATTTCTTTTTTAATGCCACAAAACATCTAGTTTCAATTACCGACCATCCACGCTTAATTTCTCAACTCCATAAAGTATAGGATGTCATCTAGAACTCGAAGAGACCTTTTTTCGAAATAAGAGAGAGTCACTGTCAACCTACACGCGGACTACTACACCGTTATAACTCGGTTATTCAATTATATTTCTTGTTAGTTAGTGGCCTAGATTATTATTATTGTCGATATTTCTGGCGATAATGATTATATTTGAGTGGCTATACGTCCGCTACTACGACAAATAGATCAAAATTTTCCGATAATTTTGGGCGAACTATGTGTAATGTGTGTATAATTCTCAAAAACTAGTCCTAATTGATTTTTGTACACTTATATTTCCGTTTTCATCAAAATCTTCTTGTTCCTAGGGTCAACTATCGTCAAAACCAGTTATTTTATCAGAACAATTACAGGACAAACGTATATAAGTCGTCTCCTTTATATAAGATGATTTATAATTATTCAAATATCGAAACAAAAATAGATATTTTTAACTGTCAATTGTCCACAATTAAACGTGCATTTTTAACTACCTACTTAAATCTAATTCTCATAATGGGGTTATAACATTGTAAGTTTGTAATTTTGTATATTCATTTCAAAGCTGAAATAGGCATGCTGAACACACACTTTTTTTCAGTGCGTGTTCATTGTTTCCTATGCATGCATGTTAATATGGTTTGTTTAATTAATTATTTTTTCTATCATAGATTTTGTTATGTAGAGCATATTTGTGTTTGTTTAACTTATCCTGGAATTGGGCGTGTCCCGTTGGATATTGTATTAAAAATAAATAAAAAATAAATAAAAGTTGTGTTACCTTAAACTAAAGCTAGCACAATTTTTTGTTATTATCATCCGATCCGATTTCAATGAAACCATTGCTGTTATTTTGTGCAAACTATGTTTAATTTTTGTGCACATATCACGATTTTTGTGCACTTATATTTTCATTTTTATAAAAAGTTGTGCTACTTTCAACTCAAACTCTCAGACTTTAAATCATTCTCTGATTTCAATGAAAAAAATTTCTGCTGTTGTTTAGTGCAAATAATGTGCAATATATGCACTTTATTAGATCCCATTTCTAGTAGACTATAATATTCTTAAAATGTTCTCCAAAATATACTTTTTTTCACATTTTATTAGGGGTATGATCTATTGTGAATGGATCTTCAAAATTTCCTAACAAAACTTTTAAGTCTTCAAAATTCCATATGCTAAGTAATAGGTGAAAATTTTTGACAAAAATGTTCTATTGCAGTCATTAAAATTGTAAACCGCATGAAGAAAAACTGGGCTTTTCTTGAATATAAACTATATTTCACATTATTTATAAATTGCACGTTTCAGTACTAAAGCTACACAAATATTACTTCTACAAATGGCACACGTTTCAATACAATTCTCACTAAACTCTCTTTATCACGTTTTACAGAGGTTTAACACTTTGGTTTCAAAAACTATTATACTTGTTTCACTATTGGCTGATTTTACTTCATTTTTAATATGTTTTTTAACTACTTTGGTTGAGGATGTATGAGAAAATTATTTCATCTTTTATCTTTTTGCTGCAATACTTTGTTCATGAAAATTGTAGGTTAGTTAGTTGTTTGTCGGTTGAGACTTGAGAGTCGAGCATTGAATCGTTTTTCGAGAGTCAAAGCTTGCATAAAAATTACAAGAAACAATTGGATGTAAAGAGGTAAGTTAGCTACTAACGGGGAGGTGGCGTTAGGAGTGTGATTTATTAATAATTAAAGTTGGATTCATTACAGTTGAGGAACTAGTAGTTTTTCAACACCCCACCACTTGATTATGCAAAGAATTCGACACTCTCATAGCCCTCCATAATCAAACAACGGAAAACATGATTTACCAAAATAACACCAATAGTTTCATTAAAATCAGATTATAATGTGCTAGCTTGCCTTTGAGGTGACAAAACTTTCAATAAAAAGTAAAATACAAGTGCACAAAAATCTTGCTTTGTGCACATAAACTGCACACTGCACATAACTCGCACAAAATTGAACTAATTCTGCCTGAATGGTTTTGCTAAGTTTCTCCTTATTATCTACATACTTTCCTTTAATTGAATGTAGATTTTCAAACAAAAGCATGCGAATATTTCAGCTGACTAAATATTGATAAGAAGCTCAACTCGGTAGAAGTACATTCGACGTAAACTCATTATAAAAATGGTTAAAATAAATGGGCACCACAAAAAAATGTAAAGTCTGTGGAATATTAACTTACCGTTTGTCCGAGAAGTAGCCATTTCTTCCTATAAAAGTATATTTATATTGTCAGTAGTTCGGAATGTTGGATCTTTTAATATTCTATCGTTTTATCTTCAATATATTCATTACAGATTATAAACGGTAATATTATAAAAGATTAACATCTATTTTAATTTGTTTCTATATACGGATATTATAATATTAATGGAATAGATGTATTAGTATCCTTACTTAAAAATGACGATTACAGTAACTTGAAACTTAAAGCGTTAATAAAAGAAAAATTTATAGAAATGGCTCTCATTTACGATCAAATGTATTTTTATACCATCACAACTGATTGATTAATTCTTTTTTCGTGGAACTCCACTTGAAAATATAAAAGAAAAGTAGCATGTCCCATGACTACAACTACCAGGGACGTATATAAGGGGGGGGGAATATGAGTATTCATCGGGATGTGGCGATAGAAATAGATTCCTCAACAATTGTGAATAATTTAGCTGAATAGGTTAAATTTACTTTTGTGAGATTGATTTTCTGTTTCAATAAGAGCTTCAATTTTCAATCATCCATCACTTTTTAAAATAGGTGCTCCCAAATTAATATACAGGTATGGGAATGCGGCGAAGAAGACTGGCGACTCGGTGTAACACGGTGTAACACTGGGTGGGTCCCAGGTCACAAAGAAATCGCTGGCAATGAAAAAGCTGAACTTGCAAGAGCAGGATCGTCAACATTGATGAACGGACCCGAACCATCTGTGGGCATCTCCAGATGGCAGAGGGCATCCCCCTAGGTCATGGTTAAAAGGGTGTGTAAAAGAACAATCCATAAAACTCTGGAATAATACGCTCAGGCAAACATATGGGAAGAAATTTATCAAAGAACCATCAGAAAAAGTAGCAAAAGAACTGCTCTCAATGAGCAGGAACAAACTACGCACCATAACGGGGCTTCTTACAGGACACTTTCCCACAAAGGAGCACCTGAACAAAATAGGGCTGTATAACGGAGACCTCACATGCAGGAGATGCAAGAAGGACACTGAAATAGCTCTGCACATATTATGCAACTGTGAGACGCTGGATCACAGGAGGCAGAAACTAAATGGAAGACCCCAAATGACTCCAGAAGACTTCTACAACCAACCAGTAAAAAACCTGTATGAGCTAATACAGGGAACAGATTGGCTGAATAGGCTGTACTCAGAATGTAAGGAGAATCCACAATAAGCCCAAGAGGCTGAGGTGGTGCCTGCGAAGGGATGGCTCCTTTAAAAAAATATATACATGGTTATAACCATTTCAGCCGTAGGGGGCAAAACGAAAAACGATGTTTAAAAATACTTTTAAATGTAGCCAAGCCAAACAAATAATTAAAAAAAAACTTAACATTATTTCTTGAACTTGAAAAATTGCTTTTGGTCGTGGCACTCAATTTTTTTGCCTTAGGCGGCGCATTCAATAAAGCTTTCCCCTTCTAAACCTATCAGATGAAAAAAACCAAAACCCTCCCCATGTAAAAGCTATAGCTACGTGACTGATAACTACTATTACCAAACAAAATTGGAGATTTGGAGGTCATGAACAGTGACCAGTGATCTGTCGAATGAAATTCAATATGTCAAAATAGGTACAAAATTATGAATTCTCACATTCAAAAACCTTCAACGTTATTTTAAAAAAATAAAATTTCATGTTTCAACACTCTGTATCTCTCTTAATATCAACATTTTATTTAAGCTAGTTGGTTTAAATCACAATATTTTGATGTAGAGATTGTTTTGTACTCTCCTGTACAATTACTTAAGTACCACCGTGTATATAATGTATAAGGTACCAATTTTGTAGTTTTATGATGTCGTGATTTTTTTAGATATACCTACTTAATAATTGACTCGACAACGTCTTCTTTAAAGGGCGCTATCTCCCTCCCCAAAGAGGAACTTTTGGATCAGGTTTAACAGGAGGGTTTCCGGACATCCTGTATACTTTTGCTTTCATAATTACTGTTCACTGTATACCAGCACTATTAATAACCAACACCTATTGTTTTGGATATCCAGATTGTCCAAAATACTCAAATTCAATTCAATCTTTCTTCATATCAAATTCTCCGTATATTATAATATTTTCTTTAACCAATAATAATTATAATTTTCATCTTATTTGTTTTTTGAAACATTCTTGACGTTTCGCTCTCGTTTGAAAACTTCTTCAAAATATTTATTTGAAAATATCATGCCGTATATTGTATTCTTATTCAGAACTAACCTTTCAAGATTAACAATCTCGAAATTAGCATATAGTTTGTATTGTCAGGTAGTTAGCAGCTACCTTCAGCTACTCTAATTTGTTGTTCATTCACCTAACTGCATCTCTTTTATTTTTGTTTCTCTTGTCGATGAAACCAAAGAAGTTATTAAGTCACGTAGCTTGATGACATATATTCATGAAGACCTCCCTACTTGCAACACGATTTCGTATTTGAATTACATTTAGCAATTTGCAGTAAGCTTTAATTAATTTTTCAAAGTTTATTTGATGATGATAGCTGATTGTGCAGTATTTTTGACCAAACAAGTAAATACAAGTGACAACAAGGAAGACAAAACAAAATACGAGTATATGCGAGTGGGAAAATAAAAACAAAACAATGATTCCCACTTGAGAATTAAAAATTTTAAGTTTTGAATTTCCTCAAGCTTAGGAACATCTGTAGGATAAACTACTAAAGACAAGATGGGAGGAAGAATATTAAAAGGAAACGAATTTCTTGGCATAAATAAGAAACTATTAAAATCTAAATCGATCAGCAAAAAAACAAGGATATCTATAAGGCTTTGATCAGACTAGTCATTACTTATACACTCGAAACAGCAAACAAGTATAAACAAAAATGAAGATGACGATCTAAAAATACGAGAAAAGAAAATATTGAGAACTATACTTCGACCATGCATAACAATAGATGGAGAAAAGAGATTAAAAAGAATGAGTAATGGGAAAGGAAACAGGTGGGGAAAATATATAGCCCACTATTATAAAAGCAATGGGACAGATTAGAAAAGAGAGAAGAGCACCAACAGAAATATTGAAGAGAATAACAACGTGGGTTTCATTGAAGATGAGAACCAGAGGAAGACCACGAAGCAGATGGTAGGATCTAGAGGAAGATATAAAAGCATTGAAAATCAGAGACTGGAAAACCAAATGCAGCGACAAAGAAAATATTGGACATATATAATTTTATGTATAAGTGCTCTCTGCTAAACCTGTAGGAGATTCTAGATTTGGAAGATAAATATTTGCCGAAGCTGTATATTTATGCTTACTAATACTTTTATATCATTGTTGATAAACACATCTATCAAAAATTATAGAAGCTTTGAGCTTTTTCGTGAATAATCCACTAAATTATACATGGTGCTTACTCTATGTGCTTACCAACTAAAGATAGGTCAATTAACAACAACAATACACAACTTCATATTTTTGTTAGGAATATTTTCCAGCCCACAAAACTGTATGTCTCGTTTCTATTCTCTAAAATTCGACCCCACATACACTAAATCCATTTAGTGCTGGTGTTGACCGCACTCCTGATGAAACGAAATCTAATGAAATCGCATCTGGGGACCTCATAACGGCCTCCTTAATTTCATTACGGCACTGAGGAGACATGACCAGAACATGAAAGACTCTTAAGTAGACGAATATTATGACTCTCTGACTTTTATTGTATTTATTGCATAAAAGTGATATTTTCCTTCTCTGTAAGCTTTGGTGCTTTAATGTATATTTATGTGGCGGGGAAAGAAAATTGTTGAAATAATATCTTCTTCGTACACACACGTTGTGCATGGTATTTTATTTGTGGTTTATTTATTATAATTAATTTAATAAAAGGGAAGCTACAATTTAATTGTTATGTTATGGGAACAAAAATGTTATTATGGTTGAAATAATACCCTTCTTGGTGTGCCTTATCGTTTATGACGTATATCCGGGTTTTCGGCTTGTCGTTTATTTTATTTGCTATTTTGACATATAGCTAACCTTAAATTTGATAAATAAAATCATCAGGATCGTATTTAGCAAAATGCTGATGTTTTTCCGTGTATCTAGGCATATTTTTGTATTATTCGAATAAATATAACAATAAGATTAATATTCACTTTTCATAAATAATAATTGACCGCAAACAACAAAGTATAGACCTGACGAGAACTGTCAGTGGGACAGAAAAGGACGTAAGACACATTGCCGCTACGAAAGGTAGGTCTGCATTCTTTTTTAAATGCGTATTTTTTCCCGATTGATAGGTCGCTCTTGCGCGTAATCTAAACATCAACTAATCAAATATTTTATGTCAATGATTAGGATTAACGTTTGTAGTAAATTTAAACGGTTCATTATTGTGATCAAAATCTGCCTTTTTCTCCATTTCTTCCTACGTAATGTGGACATTAACAATCGATGACGCACACCAAGGAGGGTATTATTTCAACCATAGTAAGGTTATTCCCCCTCTACAGTATATTCTTGTTCCTTGTCAAAGCTAATCCTCTACCTCCCTGGGGCTGTTTTTCCTTAGCCAGTGAAGAACCGCACTTTTTTAAGTTTTTCGATGAAATGACATCATACCTACTAGAGTTGTTAGCGCCTGCTGTACGAAATGCTCCTAACATTCTCACAAGGAAGCTTCTCTGTGCTTTATCAATCATTTCTCTGTTCTCAGTATATTCCATACTGTGAACCTATTTATTTGCGCCATAGCAAGTCAAATTCAACCGAACTTGCTTGTGAGGTAACTTGTTCTCCCTTTGTGTCAAGCCAGTCAACCTGTGTGTAATATCCTCGTCGCCAATTGTGATATCGGGCACTTTAAAGGTATAGGTAAACACTATCTTCCTATACTATGGTCTTTATTTGTAACAACTATTATAACATTGTTATAATATTATTATGAAGAATACTGTGTAACAGTTTATGAGACACGTGTTCTTTACTTAGGTCTTAAAGCTAGGTTAGTAACATATATATGGTTCCGACATATGACAGTTGACAAAGCCAAGGTTATCTACGTGTAGGGGTTGTCTCAATACATTACACTGTGCAATATTATTCTCGCTTTTCCACAGATATTTGTAAAATGGTAGAAAGAGCACTGATTTATTCATTATTCATTGTTCTCCTAGATCCTTCTTGATAGCTTTCCTTTGAGAACGCTGTGATACAAAATTTGTTACACCACTCCGAAATTTTTGTATGTCACTTGCCTTCCACTCCACTTCTTTTCAGTTGTTTGTTTCCATGAGTCATCAGCCTGAGCAACCACTCCCTCTGCATTGACGTTTCTGTCTACCAAGTCCAGGACCTCCTTTAGTATTAGATTCTAAAGAATTTGACTACATACTGATTCTAGAGAACAAGTTTTTCGTTTTGTTACCTATTGGACAGCTTAGTGTTGCGTACCTCATACAAGTGGCTCTAGCTATTTTCGTCTTCATGTAGTTTTTAATTTCATCGTCAACAGACTCAACAATGACAAAGTATCACCATGCTGGTACACGAAAACTACAACAGTAATTCTAATTGAATAATCTAATAGGAATATCTATCATTAACCTACTAAAACGAAGAATTTTCTCTAAATTATAGTCAACTGTCATTTAATTTATAAAAACATCGCTAATGGTGAAATCGTCGACATTTATTTCTTGTGGATTACCGGGTCACGTTAATGAATCAATTCAATCAATCCAAAGTAAACTCAACAAATAACTGTCAACATTCTCACAAGTTTCGAAATTCTATAAATCCTATATTAATTGTATCCTCTTTTTCGTTGAAAATAATTAATGAATCTATCAATTTCTCGTTCCTTTTTCCTTAAGATTACCAATCGGTAGTTGTCGAACTAACTGTTCACCGCTATTAAATCTTGTCAGTGCCAATAAATTTTAGTTCCTATTAGGAAACAAGTCGAACACGCTGCGGACTTGTCGTTGTAAATAGTCGCTCTTAATTAATCATTGTAATTAATCAGCTTATTGTAGCTGATCAACGTCTTTTCGTCGTCTGTGGTCGTCGAGTTATTTGATTGGTTGAATTCGAGATATATTAGGTCCGGTAGTAGTATAATTATGCCACATACTTCATATACACACATTAACATGGGTTTGGGATGTATGTATGTATTTTGAGGTGACTTTCACTGCCCCCTTACTTCTACTTAGTTTCTTAGGAGAGTCTCAGAGACTAGTAGCTCCTTCAAGGGCCCCATTCACTATAAGTTTTGCCGTCAGTCCAATCGTATCAGTTGAAACGGATCAGTTCAAACTCCACAACCTGCATACCTACATGTTTTGAGGCAAATCGTTCAAACAAGTTGGTGTTGTGTTGACATGGATGATGAGGTAGAATTATTGTGTTATGCGGTATTAGCCCTCCAAAAAAGAAAAAAGAAAAATACTGTATGGACGAAACAGTGGTTAATGAAAAGATCGTAGTTGAATGAACTAAAGTTTCATCCCAAAGACTGACATAATTATTTAAGAATGGACCAGGATATATAGTGCAAAAATTACAACTTCCGACCCAAAAGACACCACGTGCAACCAAAAACTGAACGGCACATCGCAGTGCGAACAAACACACTCAGTTGTTACTTCCGTTCAGTCGGTCGTTAAGGTAGATCGACAGCATTTTCTTCAGTCCTTCAGTCGAACTGATCTGTTCAAAACGGAACGATGAATATACCACACACCATAGGTTTATCGTAACGTTTTGAACTGATCAGTCGAAACTGACGGCAGAATTGATAGTGAATGGGGCCCTTTAGTCCTTTTCCCTGTAGGAATTTTAGGATATATGCAGGCAAATGTCCCCCTTATATACAGTAATCTCCCAGGTGCTGTGCCCTAGGATTCTGAATTGCTGTGCAATTCGAAAGTATGTGGATGGAGGTTTCTTCTACATTCTTTTTCCTCCACTATTTCAAGCTTTTTCAGGTGCCCATTAAGGCGACAATGTCCCGTTAAGATACCTGTTGAAACTCTTAGTGCAGTTTTACTTTGACTTATGCATTCATTTGATCTCAACAGGTAGTAGTTAGTCATCCAGAAGAATCTTTGATCGTCTAATCCCTACTATTTCTTCCAATATTACATTGGAGCCGATTCCGCAAAAGGATTTACGCCCCCAAAAGAGTATTCCAGTCCCCCTCTTTGCTAGTTTTTCTGCTATTCAATTTCCTTCTATTCCAGTGTGTTCTGGAATCCACAGGTAAACTATATTGTTCTTGCATAGTTCATTGAGTTTTCCTAGGCATTCCCACACCATTTTAGAACTGATTACACAAGAGCTCAGTATGGGTAAGGGATATTTAAATATAATATTCTGTTTAACTTGTTCAACAAATACTATTTCGCTTAACACTTTTCTATGTATATATATCGGGAAGACAACCACTAAGTCCTTAAATATTTATTGTACCCTTTCTTCTGCTCATTTCCGCTAGCTTGCTTAGGATAGTTTACCTCTTTTATGCAGCAGTCTCCTTTATATTTCTCTGCATTCAGTAAGTGCAAGCAAGTGGAGAACAAAAGTTAAGAGCTGTAGGAATGCTATAAGTGGACTCTCCAAAGACTACAGTCTCTGAAGGTGTATAGTTCAGTCAAAGTGCTATTAGTGGTATCTGATAAAGTACATGTGGTATAAGTGAACGACGTTTTGACCTTCAAAGGGATAGCCATATCAGAAACACTCCTCCGGAACTGCGAGTATTGTCTCTTTAATGTCTCGCATCTAGCCTCGGCTATCAATTTGCAGGCTCGACTAAGACAGTTTTCCGTACATAAATAACTATGTTGTGTTTTCAAATGGTTTTAAATGAAACTTACTGTTTTTAAATGACTCCACAATATATTTGTAAAAATGTGTAAATTGCAAGTAAATTGACAATTGTTTCGATATAAATATCATCGTCAGAATGACAGAAGTTACTTTTGACATGATGTATACTTGATATATATTTGGCTAGTCCAAATAGTGCCCTATCTAGTGATTGACTTAATATATATGAATAGAAAAAAGAAGAAGATTTTACAAATAGTAGCTTTGATATTATTAGCCCTATGGGGATATTCTGGATATCTTTGTCCCATTTAAGATCAGTATAACTGTGCAATGATATAGGAAACCAGGAAAACTATATCTGCTGATCTTTACAATTATTACTTAAGAAGACAGTTTAATAATGGAGAACTTCCTAGATTCAGCTGTTCATTGAGGACTTCATATTGTGGGTCTGTTAAGTGTCTTCTAATTTCTAATTCTTCGAGGAAGTCCAGTTCTTGCTTCTTATCACAAACATGTAGTATTTCTGGTTCTGTGTTAGGTGTTACTGAATGTTTAGTGTCAAGTAGGTGTTTTGCATAATGTGATTTATCTGGTTGTTTTATGCTCGTAAGTGTTCATTGTACCTAATTTCAAAATTACGACTGGTTTGACCAAGATAGACAGCATTACAATCCGGACATTTAAGTTTGTATATCCCAGATTTTCTTAATGGGGTTATTTTTGTTTTTACATTTAGCAAATTTCTACCTACATTGTTTTCTGTTTTAAAAGAAATTGTTGTATTTGTTGCTGAAGATATTATCTTTGAAATATTATTGGAAATATTACCAGCATAAGTGATGGTTTTGTAATTTGTTACTTCTTTAGTTTGTTTAGGAAATATTAGTTGTAACGCCATCTTTTTCTCTTTTTTATTAAGTAATTTATTTATTAAATGTAAAGGATAACCATTGGATGTGGCTATTTGTTTAATTGTATTAATTTCTCTATCAAAATTAAATTTGTTCATAGGAACCGAAAATGCTCTATGAATCATCGAATTGTATGCTGCTAGTTTATGTGACATGGGGTGGTTGGAATCATATTATGATGAGTAGATTCCACGAAGTGAGGGTTTATACAGTTAACTCAATTGTGTTTTCAAGTTTTCGAAACTAGTATTCACTATTTATCATCTAATGATTAGTATTGTTATTATTATTACTTGAATAATTCAACCGAATAGTTATTAAATCCAGACCGACGAATAGACATACCAAATAAACATGCATAATTCCTGTGAAATGGAAACATGATTTCGATTATCGGAATTTCAATTCTCCTATCATGTCTCAATCGCTGTCTGACGATCCAATTTACTTTAGAATTAGGGCTAGTATAGTAATCGTGAACTATATAGTCGCATACAAATTGGGACAGGGGAGGATCCGGATAAATTTATTGAATAAATGAAATAAATCAAAAGTTAATTTGTGACATTTTTCAATTTTTTAGAGGAATTTATGATATGATGTAAAATCATAAGAATCACAAATGTTTTAACTTATGACAAAGATGAAATTATGTTCGCAACGAGTTGTCTTTTATATTTTGTCTGTAGAGCTAGAACAACGTAGGTATTGATATGCATTTTTGCATTCTTCGGTACCAATTCTGAGAACAGATATTCTAGTTATTATGGAGATTGGTCAAGAAAATTCGATGCTTCCTTGGTTTAAAAATTGTTTTTCGAGCTATGTGGGAACTTCCATTGGCTTGGTGGAGGATCATTCGTCGTTGGGGGTTGGTTTTTCGAAACTTAGTAACAAGGCAAGCAAATCGATATGTACTATATGTTCTTCGATCTGCTGCTACATGTCCCACTCTTTGGAAACACTTGAGAAAGGATAACGCTCGTCGGTTTTGGTTTATCATGGAACACCCAAACAGCTAGATTTATAACCACTTACAATACAGTAGGTACATACTTTTTTAGTTTCCTGCGCTTCTTGTCACCAATTGAATATAATTGTTTTTTGCTTTTGCTCTTCCTTTAACAGATCCGGTATCCAACGAGAAGCTAATTTTTATTACAGATAATTCTTCATGTAATCTGGTCTCAGAAATGCCCAATAATGTTCCTATTTCTTGGTCGTCGCTAATATTAATACGTCCACTATCAAATTCTCCATACCAACGGGAAAAAGTATATTTTGGTTGGTGCACCAAATACGTTAAATTGCAACGCTCTTCTCTCTGTATTAATTCAAAACACTTGTGTTAAAATAGAATCCACTGTGTATTAGTAGTTTGTACGACTAGTGCGCAAAGCGTCACTTTTCCCACGAGCGCAGAAAAGTGATTTGCGTATGAGTTGTAGGTACACAATATTCTTTCTACAACCACATTTATTAATGAAAGAAATACAGTAATTTATATAGTTATTTTATTTTAACTTTGAACAGGAAGAACTTACAATATGAAAATAAATAGGAAAATCAGTTGAATGTATAAATAATTGTGAAATTTGAACAATTTTGTTGTGAAACCTGAGGTAACAAATTTTCCGTTGCAGCTCGAGCCTTTTCGATAATATCTGGAGGAGTATGTCCGAATTAGACAGCTTGAAAGATAAATTATTTTGATCTTGGTTCATAATTCCTGAAATAATGCTTAATATGATAATGATTTTATAATCAATAAATTAAAATAAATAATTGTACATCAATAAGAAATTCACTATTAGGTTGAATTGTCAAAAAAAGTTGACATGTCACAGGTAGCTTTGTTTGACATTTCGGTGCGAAATAGTTATTTGTGTATTAAGAACGAAAAGTGAGGAATTATTGTTCGAAAGCAAGGGTTAACGCGCGACGCGAAGCGAAGCGCGTTAATTGCTTGAGAACGATAATTCCACTTTTAGCTCGTAATACATATAACATTTTTTTCTACAAATATTTGGATATATATTATAACTAATAATATTGATAATTTCATACATCTCATTTCAAGTACCTGTCAAAAACTTTATAAAATTTTAAACGTATAATTATTATTGTCAATACTGTCAATGTACTTCTTCTAATTCTACAATTAGAAAGACCCCAGCTAGCAGGGCCATCCAGCCAGTATATGCAAAATAATCAGATCGTGGTACAATTAAGCACGAAAACACAAAAAAAATTAATATATTAACATCGCAATCACACTAATTAATTATTTAATATATTAAGAACTCAACAAAACAGCGATTTATTAGATTGTAAAAGATTTTCAGAAGACAAAAACACTCCCTAGCCAGGTTGCTCTATGATGTCAATGTCACTGCCACTGTCACTGTCAATACAATTATGTTTGTAGTACCGGTTTTTATGGGCTTCGAGCGTTTTGCAATTTTTTACGCTCGGCGAGTGTAAAGTAACTCTCCTCAAGAAACGTCAACTTTTCGTTGTAAATGGCAAGCGAAATAGCCTACTTTTCAATGTGATTGTAGAAAAAAGTACTTTTCGCATTACTTTTCCAACGGTTATCAAAAGAATTAAGAAAAGGCCTGCTTTGCGTATGAAAATTTGTGTAGAAAATCGTGTTTTGCATAGTGGTTGTAGGAAAAAATAATGATGTCATTTACACCACTCTGTTTAAATTGTAACAACAGGTTGCTATGAACCAACCAAAAAAGTAATGAAATATTGCATTTATACTATCTCTAACACCATATTCATGACCAGCCATCAAATTGCATCCTTGTACCAAGAAGAACGACTAGTTCTAGCTACTAATTTCTTCGTGACCTACACAACCTCCGCTAACGTTTATGATTCACAACCGGAAGCGTGGATGGTACTCTCGATATACACGCAGTTGTACCGTCGAGGTACGTTCCTTAGGTAATACCTTCCAGAAGCTGCGACAGGTCGACGTCGTGCCTCCATTTAATGCAAATTTCTTATTATAACAATTACACTAGAGAGATGTAATAAGTACTGACTCATGTAAATTGGAATCGTGAATATCTAAGCGGGAAAAATTAAACGAACCATGTGTGGTCGTTTATAGTACCAATGGTTTCAACTTTGCGTGTCTGCTGGATTTAAATTCGCCACGGTATTATTATTCCAAAATTTGATTAGAAAAAACTAGCGAGTTATATAAGATTTGGTTAAACTGTTATTTAAATGAACGTTCGGGAAAATATCCATTTTTCCACTACTAGCTGTAAAGTTAACAAATATTGCTCCTTCTAGCCAACTGAGAAGTTGAATTTCTCTATTTGTGGTTAATTATTTTTTCTATTACTATTTCAATCAAATATTTTGAGAATTCAGTAGTAGTAGCTCAACAAAAACTTGTGCAACATAATTTTGTATACCCAGGAGATCTTTAACATATTTGCTGCTTGAAATTACCTATCAAGATGAAATTATTTGGATAAAATATGCCATTAGTTTAAAATTCGCGCTCAACCGAAAATGACTGATGACATAAAGAGTACGTTCATATTATTGGGCAGAGTAGAATTCAATGAGACCTCTGGCTGAAAAAATTGTAACTGTCGCAACGAGTAAAATAATTCGTTTTGCATTGTTTTTGTATTATATGCTAGTCAACGTACCAACTGTCTTTTTCTATTTAATTCAACTGTCATCATTTCTGAGGTGAATTATTTTCGGATCGATGACAAGAGCTTTTTTAAAGAAACCGTTTATTTATTAAAAGTACAATTTGAGTTTTATGTGTGTAACTTTTGAAACTACTACAATAACTAACTATCTTCTGTATGTTCCTTGTGGTATATTATTCATTCTTTTTTTAA